>CM034464.1:19283574-19367387 GCA_019925255.1 Litchi chinensis
CTTTTCTATGATTCAAATAATTTTTTTTTTTTCAAAAATGAGCTAATAACATTTGCATACCATATCATACAAAACTATATTTTTGCACGCTAAAAATAAATCATTGATAAGCTAAAGAAAGAATTGATAAAAGTCTATAAATGTTTTGTAACATAAACTTGAAAAATATTTAAAACAGTTCACACTCATAGCTTGCTGTTCTATTTACTTGAATCTTGTCTGCTCTAGCGACCTCCTCAGCAATCTCAGCTCACTATGTCACCTATATTTAATCATAATTGAAACCTTCACTTAGCTAGTTGAACTATTATCTCTAACTTCTAATTTCATATGTGCTGCTAGGGACTGTAATACTGCCAGTCCAATTCGAATTTCGAGCTCGCATCTCGGCTAGTCTCAACTCACGCCGTCAACGAGCTCCTACCTTGACCAGCTCAGCCCAAAACTGAGGGTATTTATCTTGGCGAGCTCGCTAAGCTCACTTTCTTAGCGAACTACTACCTTCTTTCAACTCGGTTTGATCCTCAACTCCTCTCAGCTTGCCCTTGTAAGCTACTGCCTTAGGCCAACTTGACCAAGCACCCCTGATGGGCTGCGACCTCACTCAGCTCTTTTTTGTAAGCTCGCACTCCATCCTAGTCTAGATAGGCGAGATGGAAAGTAGTATGCATAGCCTAGCTCGCTCCCCAATCGACCATCTTGATTAGTTGAAATACGCTAAAGGCTTCCTTCAGCTTATGCCTCGCAAGCTCCTACCCTGACTCACACAACTCAATTCTAACACCTTACTCTCTAGGTTTCACATTTCACATTATCATCAGTTTTTTTACCAAACTCTTAGGTCGCAATTTCATTAGATTCAATGATAGAAACTAAGTCATCTCAAATCATAGACAAACCACTACAAATCAACATTGATTCTTAGCCACATTACTCACCAGATTTCTTTCTTGACCTCTTGCTTTGCTTTTCTACCCGCTTATGACCTTAATCACCAGACCTACATATTACAAATCCTGCTAAACACTTGCAAACTAGAAGCTGTTATTGAAAGTTTTCTCACTAACATAAAATCATAAAAACTTACTCTTATCACTTAGATTTTAATAGATCTACTCCTTAGATATGTTTTTCACCTTTCGACGACTTGATTTTCCTCAAAAATGGTAGAAATCATCTTAGCACAACTACAGATTCGCCTTTCTTGCTTCTGTCGGCGACAACTTCCTCTCATTTTCTCTTCTTTCTAGGTTTTTTTTTTCTTGCCGATATTACTTACCACACATCTATACTTATAAACATGGGTCAACCTTGTTTTTCACCCTTAAACTTTCTTAAAATTACAACTTTACCAGATTCTAGAGAATTTTTCACTTTTCTCCAATGTCCTTGTCATTTCCTCATATTTATAATTTTGCCATTCTTTACAATTCTTTTTATTTTTACCAATTTATCCCTTAACTTTTAATATTTAATTTTACTCCTACTCCTTCTGGAAACTCTATAAAAATTTAATTTTATCATAGAACACTTTAAAATTCTTTTTTTTTTATTTTATAAATAAAATCATCTCATTCCGTACATAAATTTAGTACGAACTCCAGAGAGAGTGTTATAATTCTTCCCTCCTTACAAAAATTTCATTTTCAAAATTTACATATCTGACTGAAACAGAGGGGGTATCTCTGATACATTTGATCTTCATGCTCTCAAGCAGTTTCTTCTACTTCATGATTCCTCCACAATACTTTTACCAAGGAAATAATCTTATTGCGCAGGATTTGCTCTTTGCGATCTAATATCTATACTGGTTCATCTTCATAAGTTAAGTTTCTCTTTAGCTCTATCGGGTGCGCACTGAGTATGTGGAAGGGATCTAGAATGTACTTGGGGAGCATGGACATATGAAACACATCATGAATTTTACTAAACTATTGCGGTAGCTCCAACCTGTAGGGTACGGGTCCCACTCTCTCCACGATTTCGTACGGTCCGATATAGCGCAGACTCAGCTTACCACGCTTCACAAATCTAAGCACTCCTTTCTAAGGGGATATTTTTAGGAATACTCTATCGCCAATTTCAAATTCGAGATCCCTACGACAGTTTTTTGCATAGCTCTTCTGTCTATCACTTACCACCTTAAGCTTGTCCCTGATGATTTTAATATTATTTGTAGTAATTTGGACTAACTCGGGACCTATTAGCTTTTTCTCACCTACATTGTACCAGCACACTGAAGCTCTACACTTTCGTTTATAAAGAGCTTCGTACGGGGCTATACCAATACTAGCCTGATAACTATTATTTTAAGCGAACTCCATGAGCGGTAGGTGCGTATCCCAACTCCTCTTGAATTCCAAAACATACGCTTTGAGCATATCTTTGAGTCCGTCTAAAGATGAAAGGCCGTGTTGAAGTCTAGTCGAGTGCTTAGAGCCTTTAACAAGCTAAGCCAAAACTTGAAGGTAAATTTGGGATCACAATCTAATACAACAGAAATCAGTAAACCATGGAGTCTAACTATCTTATCTTTATAAAGCTGTGCTAACTTACTAAGGGGGTAATTACTTTTGATACGTAAAAAATGGCCAGACTTCATCAATCTATCTATGATTACCCATATAGTATCATGTCCCCTTTGACAGTGCAGAAGCTCTCTACAACAAAGTCCATTGTAACATTTTTCCATTTCCATTTGGGGATGGAAAGTGGTTGAAGTAATCCTATCGGTTTTTGATGCTTTGCTTTAACTTGCTGACAGGTCAAGCATCGGGATAAAATTCTATAATCTCTCTCTTTATCCCTTTCCACCAGTAATGCTCCTTTAAGGTGCGGTACATCTTTGTGATACATGGATGCATAATGTATGCTGAAGAATGAGTTTCTTTCATGATCTCTCTTTTCAGATTACTAATATCCGGCACGCATAGACATCGTCCCATCATTATGAAACCATCTTCTCTTATTGTAAAATCTGCTCGACGTCCTTCTTTGATCTCTTGTCTTAGTTTTACCAACTGGGGATCTTGTCATTACTATTCCCTTATTTGCTCTCTAAAATGGGGCGAACATAAAAAGCAGCTAATAATGCCCCTAAGTCTGCTACACTTAGCCAGACTTCCAACAATCTCAATTCCACTAGAAGTGGAAGACATACTGTCCTTAAATGAGTTAGAGAACCCACAAGTCATCTACTCAATGCATCTGCCACTACATTAGCTTTCCCGAGGTGGTACATTATCGTATAATCATAATCTTTAATCAACTCCAACCACCATCGCTGCCTGATATTTAACTCTCTCTTAATGAACAGATACTACAGACTCTTGTGATCTGTAAAGATTTGGCAAGGGACGCCATAGAGGTAATGCCTCCACGTTCGCAGTGCAAATACTACTACTACAAGCTCCAGATCGTGGGTAGGGTAGTTTTGCTCATGCAGCTTCAACTGCTTGGAAGCATATGCTACAACTTTACCATTTTGCATTAGAACGCACCCCAAATCCGGTCTCGAGGCGTCACTGAATATCGCAAATCCATCCTCCCCTGTTGGTAGAGTTAATATGGTAGCTATTGTAAATCTTCTGTTTAGCCCGTCGAAACTCTGTTGGCAGACATCTGACCATTCAAATCTCTTTTCTTTTCTAGTCAGTCTGGTTAGCGGGGCTACTATTCTAGAAAACCCGTCTACAAATTTCCTGTAGTAACCTGCCAATCCGAGGAAACTCCGGACTTCAATAACATTAGTAAGCGATCTCCAACTCGTTATTCCTTCTACCTTTTGGGGATCCACACTAATTTCTTCAGCTGATACTATATGACCCATGAAAGTAACACTGTCTAGCTAGAATTGACACTTATTGAACTTTGCATACAATTGATGTTATCGTAGGGTCTGTAGTACTATCAAGAGATGCTCTACTTGCTCCTCATAACTGCTTGAATATACCAAGATATCATCAATAAACATGAGCATGAACTTGTCTAGATATGGCCTGAAGATCCTGTCCATCAAATCCATAAAAGTTGCTAGCGCACTGGTCAATCCAAATGGTATGACTAGAAACTCGTAATGCCCATATCTGGTCTTGAATGCCATATTCGGAATGTCCTCTGTGCGAATCGTTAGTTAATGATAACCTGACCTCAGATCGATCTTTAGATACACTCTGGATCCGTGCAGCTGATTGAATAGATCATCAATCCTTGGGAACAAATGTTGATTCTGTATCATCACTTTGTTCAACTACCTGTAGTCTATGCATAATCTTAAGCTCCCATCATTCTTCTTGACAAATGGCACTGGAGCTCCCCAAGGCGAATGGCTAGGTCATATAAATCCTTTATACAGCAGTTCTTCTATCTGCACTTTCAACTCTCTTAACTTGGCTGAAGCTATTTTATATAGTGCGATTGAAATTAGTTCGGTTCCCGGAATCAAATCTATTTCGAATTCCATTTCTCGATTTGACGGCAGTCGTGAAAGATCTTCCGGAAACACATCTAAGAATTTTCTGACTATTGGGATGTCATTTAAGCTCACTCCATTATACTTTTCCTCCATTGCATAGGCTAAGTATGCTAGGCAAGATTTCTTAAACATCCTACTAGCCTCCATCGCTGACATGATGCTGGTAAAAAGCAATTTCCATATCCTTCAAAAAATAACATTTGGCTCCCTAGTCTAGGAAATCTGACTTCTTTTCGAAAATAGTCCACCCAGGCGTGATGCATGGACAACCAATCCATTCCTAATATGACATCGAAGTCATGGATGTCCAATACAATCAGATTCGTCGGGAACTCCCTACCTTCAATGACTATTATACTCCTCCAAAATGCTCTCTTTGCTTGAAGGGAAACTCTCATAGGTATAGACACTATCATACTACAATTTAGAGGTTCCGGTTTGACATCACTAACCTTAGCAAACCTCCTAGACACGAAAGAATGGGTAGCCCTAGGATCTACTAATGCATATATGTCTTGATCGAAAATAGAAATGTCACGACCTCCGGGGTAGCATCTGCCTCCTGTTGAGTCACTGCGAAGACTCTGGCCTTAGTACGGGGTCTTTTTGACTGGCCTCTGGATGATGCACCTTTACTTGATACTCTGTTCGGCTGGCAGGAACTAATGGTCCCTCTAACTTAGGAACCCATTTGATTTAGTCCCCGACCTCCACTAGTTTGTCCAGGTGCTGTGACTCTAATCTCAGGTCTAGCAGCTGAAGCTATATTCAGGCAATCTTTCATAAAATGGCCCTCCTGTTCGCATCTGTAGCACCTTATGCTACCTCTGAAGCATTTGCCCAGATGCATCCTTTCGCAATTCTTACACACAAGCCAAGTCTTCCAACTATTGTTACTGCCCCCGGCGCCTACTGATTGCTTCACTGAGCCTTAACTAGATTGGATCCTTTGGCTTGATCTTTAGTTGCCTGATCCAGCTGTCAACTTTCCACTCTTAGTGAACTTGCTAGGTCCTCTAGAGAAAATGCCTAAGCATCCACACTTCTAAACTATCTTCTCTGGCCTTGGTATAGCTTCGATACTCCTCTTTACTCTAACGACTGCCTCTATTAATTTGCAGTAATGTGTATGAGCTGCTGACGCCACATAAGCTCGGATATTTGGATTTGGGCATGCTGTGAATCCCATAGCTTTCTACTCCTCATCGTTCGCTATGAAGGGCATTATGCAAACTAGCTCTGAAAATCTTCTTTCATAGTCTGCTATTGAGGAGTTGCTCTGCTCCAACTTGAAGAATTCCGTGATCCTTGCATCTTGGTAGTCATTGAGTAGAATTTTTCCATGAACTCTTGCTTGATTAGCGCCTAGGATACCCCAACTATATTCCGTCTCTGAATGGCCTTCCACCACTCCTTAGCTCTATCTTTCAGTAGGAAGGTAGAGAATGCTACTATCTGGTCTTCTGAGCAACCCATGACTTAAAGGATCTCCTCATTGGTCTCCAACCATGATAATGCATACTCCGGATCATCAGTTCGATCGTAAGGTTTAGCACCTAATTTCCGAACGCGTTTGATGGAAACCTCCGATGTTCGCAGTTGATGAAATGTCGTTGCTAAAACTTGAGCTAGCTATTCTACGTTCATATTCCCTACCACTGACTTTGCAGGTTGTGAAGGTCTTGATTGGTTTTGGTGTACTGGCATGTTGACAGATTCATCAACATGTCCTCCCTTTGGTATAGGTACTTAAGCGATCATTCTTCTGGTAGATGGACAACCTCGACGACGCATGATTCTGTGAAATTCAATCATAAATGTATGAAATGGATGTTAAAATCATAATATCAAAGCTTTTTGGTGATTTTTGAAAAATTGAATTGAAAACAATCTTAAAAAAAAAACCTTTTACTTAAAATTTTTAAAACTCTGGCTTTGATACCAAACTGACAGGACCTGACCCGGATTCCCTCTAATGAATCTGGTGGTCCTGTCGGGTACCCTACGAGACCCTTCTAAAACTCAACTAATAAGACTCAAAAGGATGTTATGGAGCGAACTCGTATCTATAATAACTTTGCTAAATAAGAAAACCATCTACTTAAAATTTCATTACAATTTCTAAGCAAAATATATCTAAAAACATCATCATAAACTTGACTAAAAAAAAAACTTTATCTAAAATAGGCATGTCATCATGTTTACATAAAATTCTACAAAATCTTGTTCAAATTTTAAAGTATGCACAGTAACGTGATTAATAATAGCATTAAAAAATAATGTTTACAACAAAACAATGCAACGTCATCAGTCGTCTGATCCACCTAGTCTAATCACAGTGGACTGGTACCTTGATTCTTTGTTTCTGCACCTAGGAGATTTTTGTAACATAAAACCCAAACATTATAAGCCGTGATGCCTAATGAGTGTGAGAGTTTTGTTTAAACTAACTTTTATAAAATCTCTCGAAAACATTTTCGAAAACATTTTTCTTTAAGAGCATTTATTTTCTAAAACTTGAATTTTATAAATTATCTTTAGGATTTCAAAAGTTTTTTCTAAAATACTTTCTAAAATCTTTTCTTTCTAAAATTTGCTTTTCAACTTATACGTCTCTTTCTAAAATCTGTACTAATAGGGAACCCAAAAAAAGCTACAACCACATGAATGGGCAAACTAGTTTCGCTCAATGTGGAGGGTTACGTGGCAGAATAACTATCATTGCACACTGTGATAAAGCTACAAATACATCCCGCTACTGCATGGCGGAACTATCATCGCACATTGCAAGGGAGACAATACCCTACAAGTATAGAGAGTGATTTAACAACCATGACAGACTCTGTCCCCCCGATATTAACAGGACTAACCATCCTAATACTTGCCCTATACTGTGAGGTATACCGGTTAGGTCTAATGCTAAAATGTCTTTCTATCTGTAAGCTTGGACCGTTCCACTAGTATTTAAAAACTCTTTCTTTTCTATGATTCAAATAAATTTCTTTTTCATAAAATGAACTAATAACATTTGCACACCATATCATACAAAACTATATTTTTGCATGTTAAAAATAAATCATTGATAAGCTAAAGAATTAATTGATGAAAGTCTATAAAGGTTTTGTAACATAAACTTGAAAATTATTGAAAATGGTTCACACTCACAGCTTGTTGTCCTATTTACTTGAATCTCGTCTACTCCGGCGACCTCTTCAGCATCCTTTTCTCAACTCGCTATGTCACCTATGTTTAATCATAATTGAAACCTTTACTTAACTAGCTGAACTATTATCTCTAACTTCTAATTTCATAGAGGCTCCTAGGAACTGCAATACTGCTAGTCCAATGGCCGAGCTTTGACCAGCTCGTGTCTTTAGCAAACTCCTACTTTGACCAGCTCAGCCCGAACTGAGGGTATTCATCTTAGCGAGCTCGCTAAGCTCACTTTCTCAACAAACTACAATCTTCTTTCAACTTGGTTCGATTCTCAACCCCTTTCAGCTTGCCCTTACGAGCTCCTGCCTTAGGCCAACTTGGCTAGGCACCTGTAATTGGCTGTGACCTCACTCAGCTCCTATTTGAGAGCTCACATTCTCACCCAGTCCAGACAGGCAAGATGGAGAGTAACAGGCGTAGCTCAACTTGCTCCCCAATCAACCATCTTGACTAGTTGAAATACACCAATGGCCTCCTCTAGCTCACACCTCGGGAGCTACTACCCTGATTTACACAACTCAATTCTAACACTTCGATCTCCAAGTTTCAAATTTCACATTATCATCAGTTCTTCACCAAACTCTCAGGTCACGATCTCATCAGGTTCGGTGATAAAAACTAAGTCATATCAAATCCTAGATGAACCACTACAAATCAATATTGATTCTTAACCACATTACTCACCATATTTCTTTCTTGACCTCTTGTTTTGCTTCTCTACCCACTTACGGCCTTAATCACCAAACCTGCATACCAAAAATCCTGTTAAACACTTGCAAATCTGAAGTTGTTCTCGACAACTTTCTCACTAATATAAAATCATAAAAACTAACTTTTATCATTTAGATCTTACCAGATCTGCTCCTTAGATCTGTTCTTCACCTTTCAGCAGCTTGATTTTCCTAAAAAATGGTAGAAATCAGCTTGGCACAACTGCAGATCCGCTCTCTTTACTTTTATCGACGACAACTTCATCTCTTTCTCTATCTTTTTTATATTTTTTTCTCTTCTACTAATATTACTCACCACATACCTATATTTATAGACATGAGTTAAGCTTGTTTTTCACCCTTAAACTTTCTCAAAATTACGACTTTAACAGATTTTAAAGAATTCTTCACTTTTCTTCACTTTTTCTCAATATCCTTATCCTTTCCTCATATTTATAATTTTGCTATTCTTTATAAATTCTTTTATTTTTACCAATTTATCCTTTAACTTTTAATATTTAATTTTACTCCCGCTCCTTCCGCAAACTTTATAAAAATTTAATTTTATCATAGAACATCTTAAAATTTCTTTTTATTATTTTATAAATAAAAATCATCACATTCCATACATGAATTCAATATGAACTTAGGAGAGGGTGTTACACAATTTCTACATTTGATTTTAGCCTTCGAATTCTAACCTTTTGCTTAGTTTTCAAGTAAAAATTGGTACGTTTGATATGTTTATATGTTTCGGGAAACAAGTACAGAATGGTGTATTCGATAAACGTGGACATTTGGAACACATTCAAGTCGTAGAAGTGACGAGAACATCAACGACCAAACGATTATCATCAAATTCGAGCAGCCAAAGGGAAAAATCAAGTAACCAAGGATCATGATCCCTTGGCTGCTTATCCAAATAAGCACCCTAATGAGCACAGAGTGGCCAAAGAGTCATATTCCGTTAGGCGCTTACTTATACAGACGCCATTTGGTGTCAAAATCATGCCCCTTGGGAGCCTGCCTAGACCAGCACATAAGTGAGCATGAGTAGGGCATTATTGACCTTTCTCTTTTCTATTTGTGCCCTAGCTTTGTTAGAGCTATAAATATATCCCCAAATGTTGAAAGAGGATATTATTGATGATAAGAGCAACTTGGAAGTTTCAACCATCATCCATCTTACCATTTTGGTGCAAGAATCATCCTTGACCTCATTTCTTGACCATTCAACAAAAGGAAGATTTGAAGGAGATTGAAGTGATCTAGTTGAAGAAAGGAAGTAAGCTATTTGGAGGAGAATAAGGCCTCTTAAACCTATAAGAATCTCTTTCTCTTTCTTTAGATTTATTGTACATTAAAAATGTATAGTCATTTTATGAGTATATTGCTTTGTTCACAATGTTTTAAAAGGCGACTCAAAATGAAACAAAAAATCCAAAAAAAAAAAAAAAACCAACCTACAAAATTGTCTATAACATTAAAAAAAATCTCAAAATCGTCTACAACATTAAAAAAAAAATCTGAAAATATTATGAAGTCATAAAGGGCTTTAGAGCCTGAAGCGTAAGGTGTGTCTTTTGGACGCGGGACGCACCTTGTTATAAAAAAATATCAAAATATTATGAAATCATAAAGTTGGAGATTTTTATATTTTTTTTAAATTGTGGGGATTTTTTTATATATTTTTCAAATCAAATGGATTGATTAAGAATTTTATCAAAAGTTAGAGGATTTTTCAAAATTTTTCATATATATATATTATATATATATATATATATATATATATATATATATAACTTGTTTTGGAAAACCCTAATCCTAGCTACCCCCCTCACCTCACTATCATCTTCCTCTTCCCACTCCTCCATTTTGCTACTGCATCTAACCCACCAAAAAGCATTTTCTTGTCGGTGACCTATTGGAAAGCTTCTTTTCATGCTAATGATCCATCGAAAACCATCTTCTCTTGTTGATGACCTGTTGAAAGGTATCTTTTCTTGTCGCTGATGTATTTTCTCTGTTGGAACTCGTCAAAAACCTTTAAATCAAGGTGTTGTGGCTAGATTGAGCTCCAATTTGTCTTTAAAAGTTACCAATAATGTGTTTTCTTTACCAACGCTTCTTGAAAACCAGTTTCTTCCCTCTCTTCTCTTAATCACCTCACAGTCGCCTCAACCGGTCTTACTTTAAAACAGCTCTGGGGAGACCGCCTTAAGCTCCCAAGGTGGGATTTTGCACCCTTACCACCTAAGGTGACTACCTTAAGGCGCCTAGGACCCCAAAGCGGCTTCGCATTACCTTTTAAAACAATGCTAGTACATAATGAACTAATTTCATTTTTTTTAGTGTTACAATGTAACCTAACTATATAGATCAACCTATTTAAATGTTATTGAAGTCCATTTCATCATTTGAATCCTTCACTTTATCTCCCTTGCCCTTAATTAATTGATCACTAATTAGATGCTTTAGTAATCATATTGAACTTGCAAAAGAAATGTATGTGTTTAGACTTAGGTGGAAAGTGACAGAAATGGTACGAGATAGGAATATACTTATTTTATTTGGGCATGTTTGGCACGTCAAATTTCATGTGGGTTTGAGATTCAAAATATCACAAACTCTCAAATGTTGCACTTGAAGAGTAATGGAAAGGATCCCATTCCTAATACCAAACGCTCTCATTTTCGATTCTCATACGAATGAACATTCCTAATCAAAATGGTAGGATTTGGTGAGTTTCAAATTTCTCATTTCCTATCCATCTATCTCTCACTCCTCCATCTCTCTCTTTCTCCTGTGCCTCTTTCTCGTATCCTTCTCCATTACCGTCTACAAACCCAGCAATAGTAGCACCCTTCATTATCTCCTTCATTTTTTTTTTCTTGATGTTATGGTTTAGGTTTGATCAAACCTAAAACCTGCTTTGGTTCTGGGTTTGATTGAGCTCAAAACTTGAGGTTCTAGGTTCCATCGAATCTAGAACCAGAGAGGTTGTTTTATTTATTTATTTTTTTCAAGTTTCTATTTTCATGTCGTCGTTATTCATGTTGGTGATGTTATTGTTATGGAAGATGATGATGTCAATCAACTGGGTTGTTAATGATGTTGATGAATTGGGTTAATAATGTTGAAGACAGTAGAGATCCAATCTAGTGGATCTCCATTTTTTTTTTCATATTTCTTATAAAATCAATTTTAAATATATAATAGAGTTGTAAGGTTCGAATCCAAGTGGATTCAGAAAATAAATTGAGCCCCAAAGGAAATCAATAAATGGGCCTAATTGAAGTGTAAGCCCAATTGTTTAACTGATGAATTTATTGAAGCCCAATTGTTGGAATTTAATTGTAGTCCAAATTTTAAGTGGGCTAAAAGTTTTAATTAAGCCCGAATTGGGAGATGAGAATTAGTAAAAAGAAGAGAGCCAAAAAAAAAAAAATTGAAAGTTAGTATGGCTTGTGATGTGAGAAAAAATCAAAGCAAAAGTCAATAATATGAGATGAGAATAAAATATATATATATATATATATATATATATATATGAAAACGAATGAGCTAGTGGATTTGCTTGAGACCAAGAGAGGACAAGTGTCCCAAATATAAAAGATGAATGATGACAAGCAACTGAGTGCACAAGTAAACAAAAAGATGGCAATTGCCTGAGAGAATGAAAGAGAGAGTGAGTTAGTGACAAAAGTTTTAAATGGAAGAAAAAAAAAACTTTATTTTAGTCTCTAAAGTTTTGAAAAATAACAAAATTTTAAATCTATTTTTGAAATAGCTCTTTTCATCCTTAGTTTTTTTGAAACTCTTCAAAAAAGTTTAAACCGTCAGTCAACTGCTTGTCAACGATGATTTTAGGTAACTTTAATTATAATTTAACTTAAATTCATAAACATTTTGGGTAATTTAACTTATAAATTTATTATTTTATGAGGATAATTCGATAATTTATATGTCATTAACAACCATCAAAGGTAAAAATATTTTTTTAATGTATTATATTAATGTTGACTATTAGTTGAATGATGGTTTTGACATTTTTGAAGAGTTTTGAAAAGTTAGAGATAAAAAAAGTTGTTTCGAAAAGAGCTTTAATTTAAAAATCTAATTTTTTTGAAATCTTAGGAGCTAAAATAAAGTTTTACACCCGCCCCCCTCCCCCCGGCCCGTGCACAAAAAGAAGTATAAGTGTCAATTGGCTAAGTTGATAGGCATGATAATGAGACAAAAGAGTGAGGTGGTGGTTGATATAGATATATATATATATATATTTGTATTTATATTGTTAAAATTGAGAATTAGTGAGGTGGTTAGTATTATATATATGAAAGCTCTCATAGAAACAAACACATACAGGGGATGAGTTCCGCAACAAAAATAAAAAGAAAACAACATGGGTGAAGCTGAGAAAAGAAGAAGAACAGAGAAGAAAAGTTGGAGAAAATTTTGTATGGGTGACCTAAATATTTGAGTGTCTGATTATCTAGATAAGTGATTTTTATTTCAATAAGATTTGAAATCCAGGAAATTAGTAAATTTTATAATAAGTTTTAAATTGAGTTTATATGATTTTAGGGCATATCAAAATTATGAGAAATCAGATAGAAACCCATTTTAAATCTAGAAGTAAGCAAATGAGTTATGTGAGTGGATTATTTATTTAAATTGAATTAATTATTTACAATTATATATTTCATATTTTATTTAATTAATTGTTATTAGAAGAAAAATATTTATTAGTTTATTGATTTATTGATTATGTATTATGATTTATGATTTGATTATAGAATATTTACTTTTGATAATTATATTTATATTCAGAAATCAAATTATATAATTTTCATATAAAAATGATTTGAGATTTAGAAACAAATAAAATGAAATTTTTAGAATGCCAATAATATACCCTCCCCTCTAACGGTCAGATAGACTACACATGTGTGAGTCCTAGATTCGCTCAACACGTGTATGACATATGTTATCTCTCGCTCTACATGTGTGTTGAGTATCTTCACCATATATGATAAATTTCCTTAGGTACTAATTAATTTAGATTTTCAATTACAAATATTGTATACTAAGATTCATCAGTAGAAAAAAATATTTACAGAACATCAATTTATTTAAAGAGATTCTAGAAAAGTTTTACAGATTATAGATTTTTATATTTTATATTATTAAAGTTATAAATATAATTTATATAGAATTTACAACTATACTAGGATATAAGATTTATATTTAGTTTTATTTCCAAATACGATTGCGTATGAATAATTGAGAATTGTTTCTTTTTACTAATGATATTTGATATTCTATTTAAAAATATTTTTGGAAAAATTATATTCACTCACTAGGCGTTAGTACTCATTTTTTTATAAAACCGATTTTTTTGTTAGGTCTCTGTTGTAAATTCATGCAGATTATTACATATTATGAGAAGGGTCAGATGATGATGAATAGTTTGCATTGTGTACATTACTTTTAATTAATCAGATTTCTTTGATGTGTAACAAGAGTACTTTAATAAATGAAATATCTTCTCTAAATATTTTACGAATATTTTTGTATATTCAGTCCAAAGGTCTAACATGAGAAATATATAAATTTTCGATTTGTTCATGTTGAATTTATGAGGCAACCATAAAATTTATGAGAATTTTTCTAAAAGGTTTTAGGAAACTCTAGATTTCAATCATCAATTTTCATGGGATTTTTCTAGACTCAAAGAAGAGTCGGGATAGGTCCTGTCAAAAGTATTTAAATTAATTTTATTCCAGCTCAATCTTAACCTATATAAAACATAATATGATATAATTTTAATTTAATCTTAAGTTCTATAAAACATAAGACTAAATTTTTAATCTAATCCAATCCAATCTTAATCACCTTCTCATTTCTAATCCCAATCTCACATACCAAACTTAGCCTTTGTGTAATCAACAAAAGGCAATTTAAGCTTAATGAAATCAACTTAGATTATCCGCATAGGAATATAGTGGATTAGTTAAAGTTGAGTAACTCGATTAGATTATCAAAAAGACATGTGAATAAATTAGGAATTATTCAATTAAGGATTTGGTGAGGATAGGATGATAACGATAGTCATCTAGGTTGAGTCAAGTGCTTCAGTGAATTTGTAACCCTAGGACTTTAATTCTATGTTGTCAAGACCATTATTCGAATTGTTAATTTCTAGTTTAGAAATTAGTTTTAGTTTAGAGAAAATCCTAAAAAGCCCTTTGACTTTTGATAGATTATCCAATTTTCTTCATATAGTGTTATTTTTATCCAAAATATTTCTTGATTTTTGAATAAACACCCAAAATATCCCTTAGAGGCATATGAAAGGATGATAATGTCCTTGACGGTCACAGATTTCATTAGGTTGACATGGTTGACCGTTTGATTTCAAGGGTAAAAATGAAAATTCAATTAAAATATAAAAAATCAAAATAAATAATATAAAATATAAAATTATAAAAAAAGGTATTTAAAAATAAAAAATAATATATAAGAAAAAAAATTGTCTTAACTCTCTCTCTCTCTCTCTCTCCCCTATTTTCCCCTTTTCGCTTTTCATCTCCAATCGGATTTATGAGTTGATCGATGGTGATGGCATGGTGACTTTGATGGCAACAAAATAGTTGGAGACTCGAATTGTTGGTCTCCCATGGTAGAGACCTTGGGTCTCTATTTGGAGACATAATTCAAGTTTCCATCCTCGAAGACCCAGTTCGAGTCTTTATAGTGGAGATTCGAGTATCCATCAAATGGTCTCCACTATCGAAGTCCCAATTCTCCTCCACAGTTGTTGCATTGTTTATCGTCTTCGCGGTGTATTTTTTTGTTTTTTCATTTTTTTTTTTGGTTATTGATTGCTGTGGTGTTTTTTTTTTTTATTGTTATTTTTTGGGTTATTGATTGCTATTGATTGAATTTTTTATTTTAATGGTGTGAACTGATGATCATGGGAGATTGATGATGAGAAATCTAGGTTGATCAATGTTTAAGGTTAATGATGATGATGTTGGGGTAATGGCTGGTGAAGATCTATATTGGATTTTCATTTTTTTTTTTAATTTTTAAAATTTAATGGGGTGATATCCACTATCTATCAATGATAATTTTAATTAGTATATAATTTTTTAATTTCAAAATATTATTTAATTTTTTTCTCTTTTTTTTAATCAAATTTTTACTTTATAATTTAGTATATTGATCTCCATCATCCATCTATGAGATGGATAGGGATAAGTTTTTATTTAAAATATCATTTTATAATTGTTTTATTTTTTAAATAAAAATCTGAGGAGTAAAATCGTCTATTTACTTGTTCTTTAACTTCTCTATTAATTTCATAACAGAAGTGAGATTTTGAATAAAAACAAACTACATGGAAAAAAAATGGATAGTCCATAAAAAATTAGTGGGTTTTTAGGATTTTCCCTTTAGTTTAATTTACACGTCTCACATTTTTCTATAGTTTTAATAGGGTTACCTTGAAACAATTTTAATTCTTAGCAAGTTTGAGTTTACAATCCTTGTGGGATCAATCTCACTCATCACTGTAGAAATTCTACTCTAAAAGCTCTACTAGATAAAAATTGAAAACCATCCCAAAAGAGTTGAACCAAAAAAAAAAAAAAAAGATCTTGTCAAGTTGGATAAACCTATCCCTTGAACCCAAATTGTCAACCTTAATATTTGTCATAAAAATTAAGTCTAAAGAATGCCTATATCAAGAATACACAATAATAGAAGAATACAAGTCCCTAGTTCAAAATAAGAAAACCAATCACATGATCCCCATAAATGAAAACAAAAGCAAATCGAAGCAGATACTATTACTTGTTACAAATCAGCATCAATTATTTCTATACAAAGAGTTTACATAACCACAGTTTGAAGATAAATATATTTGACCAATATAAGACATTTACTTAGCATATCAAACTGGCAACTATAGAAGCAAACACTAAAGTCAGTATATTTTTGCCATCAATGAAATAGATTGGAGCATCTGTGCCATCTCATGCATTTCTGCTTGCTGCCAACAAGTGAATTCCCCATAAATTATAATGCAACTGCCGATCCATTCTAAGCATCTGAGGCGTCTGAGGCTTGGCTTTCTGCATGTAAGAGATTGAAATCAGTACGCCTTCATTATGACAACAATCAGAACAGGAGCACACAACATAGTTGTCCACTAGCGAATGGGCTTAGTGAACACATCATATGTCATCCATATACTCATTTAATAAAACACATCTATTGTCAGGTTCCAGAACATTACAAAACCAATAATTTTTAGGATTAATAAATTTAGCAATGATATAACCTGATCATTTGTAAGATTCAATAAAATAATTTCTTATTGAATAACAAACTAGTGAAACAGAAATTAAAATTTTATTATGGTGCCTTGATATCATTAGTTTTTAAAGCTGCATAAGAAGTTGAAATAAAAGAACTGAAAAAGCAACGGAAAGAAAACAAAACTTACGTAGGTCACATAGTTACCATACTGGCCTTGAGCAAGAGCACAAGCAGATTCAAAGATTTCATCCACTATACACTGACATTGTAGCTGATTCGAACAATGCTCCAAGACTCTCTATTGCAACCGAAAAGCAAAATAATCTCAAAGATGATGACAGAAAAAACAGGGAACTAATGTTTCCCAGAGCAAAAACTAAAGCCATAAAACAAAATCAGTGTTCTTACTTAAATGACACAACAACCATAGGGATGAGTAGAAAGCATAGCAACTTGACCACGAAAAGCAGAGAAAATAAATTCAATTTTCTCTGTAGGGACACATTCTATACACTTCTGTATCACATGATTTCCATTTTGATCACGTTCACATCTCATAACATGCCAATCAAGCTCAAGGACTAGTTGTGTTTTCTGATCAAGCTCAATCACTTCAAGGGCCTAGAACAAGCATCCAGCAAAAGGTTCCACAATTAATAGAACATATAATTACAGTAATTGTTTTCGAACAGATGAACCTATGATCATACTTCCAAACCAATTCTGATGGAACACTGCAAACTTTGTGGATATTAAATTAATTTTCCCACACATGAGAAATATCCAACTAATCAACTTTCATAAACTGAAAGTATTCATTCCAGAAGTGACCAAAATTAATTGTTAATTATAACTGTGTGACAATAATATCTAAGCCATTAAGACATAAGGCATAAGCAAACTTCAAGCCTTATCAAACTACAGTTTTGAAGACATGAAGTGTACAATCTTCTTTAGCATCATAAAACAAACATTCTTCTATTCCTCTCCACCTAAAATCTTTTGTGAGAGTATATAAGAATTTTTATGATGTTAATTGAAAAAATAAATGGCTTCTGAGCTGTAGCATAGCCATCAACTACAGAAAAATGAGAAATAATTTGTTTAGTGTTCCAAAAGAAAACTTTATAACCCTCAATTGTCAATATTGCCTCCTTGGATAATGTGCATGCAGATATGGGTGGTGTATGTGCATTAACCTACTTTAAGAGGAGGACGTCGGATCAATTGATTCTCTCATCTTCCCTGGTATAATAAATCTTTAATGGGATAACTTGCTTCAAAGACCTTTAGTTGTTTATAAGACCTCAAGACACACACACACACACACCCCAAATGTATTTCCAGATATGCCAATGCTATTTTGTGTGATTGAAACCACAAGATAAATACATTAGAGGAAATCAGTACACTTTTGAACTCTGAAAGATTGTAAGCATGTAAATAATTTGACACACCTTCTGTATCACATGACAACCATACATCTGCAAACTTAAAGGCAACATCCGCCCAGCAAGTTTATCTGCTAGCTCCTTCCTCTGCTGAGGACTTCCATGTTCAAAAAACTGTAGATTGATCAGGGCTTTAATATCAATAAAACGGCACCTATGGATTTTACAAATCCAGCAAGATAATCTGTTGGAGATGATTATATGATTAAGAGCAGGCATATTAAAAGCATACCTTCTGAATAACATAATTCCCAAAAACATCCGTCATTAATTTTGAGGCATGTGGAAGAACTTCTTTAAAAACAGATTCCTTGTCTTCAATACTGCAATGCTCCAGCTTTTGCTGTATGAAACGACTTCCATGTTGATCAACACTGAAGCGAAACATGCATCAAAAGTAAATTTTATATTTGAGATGGTACAGCAATCACATTATGTAGGTGTGAGGAAAACAAACTCAGTTTAGAACACTGCCTGAATTCAACTATACGCCCTGCTATGTCTGAGAGTTCAAATTTTTGGGCATTGCTGGATTTTAGTTCTTCAAGAAATGAAGGCCTTTTGGAGTCATCAAAGATGTTAACTCCCCTCTGTCCTTGCCATCCAGAATGTATTCCTGCATTTCTATTTGAACCTTGAGGAAGCCTCATATCGTTTCGCCAACCTAGATGACTTGTCCCACCAACTGGTGATGATGGCAGCACTGGACTGGCAATAGCTGATGCAGGGAGTTATGTCATGACACCCATGCCCGGAGGACCTCCATAGCAACCACCAACAGTCATTCCTCCTTTCCTTTGAATTGAAATGCTCAGGCTCCCATTTGTTGGAGACTGAAGCTTCTGATCACCCATTTAAGCAGCAAATGTAGGCTCTGTCTGCATAGAAGGATCAACCTGTGCACCAGTAACATCACTCGATGCAACCGATTGTGCTGAATGGAAGCACTATATGCATCTCCAAAAGGATGTTGAAAGTATTGCATGTGAAGAGGATCCACAAAAGAAGGTTGCATCATTAATCCATGATGTCCATAAAACCTCTGATGTTGTGAATCACCTAAATGTGGAATGCTTTCCCCTGTTGAAACACCAGTAGTTCGTATATTAAAGCTCGGACCCGAAGTAGCATCAAATGGCATAGGAAGTGGGCCATGAGAAGGATATCCAGCCATAAATGGAGGGAGAAGTGCAGAATTCAAAGCATATCCACCTTGTATTGTGGAGCAAATACACCGGATGGCTGAAAAATTAGGGTAATATGGGTTTCCTGATGGCATGTACGCTGCTGCTGTTGCATATAATGGAGTGAGACCAGGAGAATGCAATGATGGCTGTACCTCAAAAGACGAGAATTTAGCTTGACCAGGAGTGAGTTTTTCCATGCCATTATTTGTATGAATCATTCCCAGAGAAATTGCTTGAGCCTGACCTCCCTGAACCTGATACGGGGTACTTTGTTGAGCAGATGGATGGTGTTGTAGCATAATTCTCCCCTGATATTGCTGCTCTTCTTGTTTCTTTCTCATTCTTGACTCCATCTTGGAGACATCTGACGGACGAATGTCATCATCCGCCAATCCAACCTTTTTAGTGCTTCTATCATCAAGCTGTCGGGGTTGGTAATATTCATGTCGCATCAGGACATGGCAAGCTAGAAAGAGACGTTGCTAAAGGATCATTACTAGATATTAATGCAACGTCATTCTTATCAACGGCAGATGTATCTACACAAACATCAGTACCATTTAATTCTGGTAGTCCAGAGATGTTAACGGAAGAAATGTCTAATGAAATTGCTTGGACATCTTGATCAATTGCTTCTTCTGTTGTTGCATGGCTTGATGAATGAGACTGATTATATACAGGAGAAGGGGTGTGGGGGAAGTCCTCCTACAAAACACCAAGAAAATGAAGCAAGCCATTAACACAAGCAACACAGACTAATCCCTACTCTGCAGGTGTTTAATATACATACAAAAGATCCTGCTGAACTACCAACTAGATGCAGCTGTATGATGGTTTTTTTTAAAACCAAAAAACATTTAATCTCCTCTTAGCCAGGAATCTATATGAGGCATAAAATTATTAGATATATTAAATGTGTTTCTTAGGATTTTCTTCCTTTCTCTTCCTCCAGCAATATTTTTCATGGCAATGATCCATACAATCTAATCCCTGATGCATGACTTTATCAGGAGCAAACAAAACACTAGCTGAATTTTAGCGAACCTAAGAAGAGAAACAAAAAGGAAAACATGGAATGGATTCCCATGTAGAACAAGGAAATATATCTTTCCCAAAAGAGACTTAAAACAACTGTTATAGACCTGTACAAAGAAAAGCAACAGGTAAATTAAGCTTGTTTGTCAAAAGAAACAGAATAAACACCAATTGCACTTTGAATTAAATGACCTTCTCAGATCTGATATTTGTTCCAAATGTTCACATTTGTTGAATGTAGACAACTATTTGATCCTATAAGACATTACTAAAATGTAAAAGAACTTCAGTTATGAACACAGTTGAGGAACTGGTTTCAAAAAGATAAAAGATTTGAAGATATTTCACCTATCTTTCCATTTATCTATGGGGAACAAGTAAAGATACAGACCATCACAAAGCCATTATCAAATTTTCATTTCATTTGTTTGTGTATCATTTCCTTTTAATCTTCGGATTTTAACTGTACATAAAGAGCTTATAAGTCTTCTACCACATTTGTACTTGCAATTACGGTTCTCATTTATAGGATCCAAGCAAACTTTAAAGAGTTGTAGAATTTGATTACTAAGAGTTCTATTTATTAGTTTGATAGGAACAAATGAAAGGTCTGACGACTTAATTAATGCTTCTAATTAGTTGTGTTTCTTTTTATTTGCTCAAATTCTTGATCTTTTCATATAATTGTGCTTCGAACTAAACTTACTGTTAGCTATGCTTTCCACTTTTGATTCCTTTGAAATATTTTATTCAAAACTTTAAAATGTTTCCATCAAACTACATCCAAATGTACAAATCAACAAATATTATTCTACAGTATAGCAAGCTTCCAAAAACTGCATCCACATATAAGACTATTTTAGGAGGACCCAAATGTACATCATAATTGCATGCATACAGCTGACCCAACTATACCAATTCCTTTACATCACAGTACAAGTACATCTTTTTCAGCTATCAGGCTGTTCTAATCATTAGTTTTCCAAGAAAAGATAAACATTTTCTTCGGATAATACTAATGATTTTGGTTCAACGGAACACAAACTTCATGTTAAGTCAAGAAGTAGTTGGATTTTGATGCTGGTCTAAGAAGTTAGCACCTAAGTAATTGAGCTCATGTCAGGATTCCAACTATATGCATCAGAATAGCAGAAAATGTTAAGGGACTTCCATCCTCAATGACTCGAACACACTCACCCCTGTCACCAAAAGGTAAAATACTCATACTACCCAAAATATTCAAGTGTATGACTAAGTATAATTATTGTTATTTGGAATGATATCACACAGAAACCAAGTAAACTTTTTACATCCTATATTCATCAAGATGCCACCTATTAGTAATGTAGCCTCATTAAGTCCAAAACCTTATTGCTAACCACTATTCAAATCAATACTTAGTATATTACCCGTATGAGATCAAGCAAACTTTCATGCCTCCCAACCAACAATGTAGCATTCTGTCCCACAAACAATGCAGTACTGTTCTCTCCCCAGTCATCAGACCCTTGTCTGTGGGACCTATCATCCTCTGCCTTTTCTCCATGAGTAGAATGAGAATTTCGTGACAAATTTCAAAGTCACATTGCCGCTGTCATCTAAAGAAGTTGTTTTCCAATTGCTACCAGAAGCACCGATATGGCGTACCAAGCGCCAATTTTCCCATAAAATAAGAGGTGGAGGAAGTCTTGGATTCAAGTTGACATTAGGGCAATAGTAAGCAAAGTAAGCTGGATCAGAACGCAGTTGCTCCTCAGATTCATGATTGCCATGAACATTGCTTAAACTTGATGAGCTTAAATTCAAGTTGGAATTTGTTGAGCTAAAAGGTTCCCAATGGCTGCAAATGATCTCTCCATACTTGGCGGTGCACTACCACTTCGATTGGAAATCATGTCTGTTTGATCTCCATGAAATCTATGCCCCTTCAGAAGCAATCCCAACTCCTCTGCTGCCATATTTTTCATTCAAGAACCAAATATCGCAGAATCTTTGGAAGAGGGCCTGTTTGCCACACTGCCTTCCACTATTCTCATAGCACTCTCAGTTGCCATTTCCTTAAAGAATATTAAGCCACCTTTTTTCCGACAAATCATTCATGTTATTTCCTGCAATTCATCTAACTAGGTTGTAAAATGCCACATTCAATCATTCATCATGTTAGATCATATTATTTCCTGGCTATAATAACAACAATACAAATAGTTTGGATGTTCAGCATCATGACAAACAATACATCACTAACTAAGTTACCAGAATAACCCATATCAGCGAATAGAAAATTCAGTTGCAAATAGGAGGGTAAAATGCCATTGAATTAGTCAACCAAGGACATATCTCATGTTCAGTGTAGATATAATGCCACCAAGTGACTAGCCCTGCATATAACATAAATTTCATACAGACATCTTAAGCCGTCAAGGACACTGATCATGGAACGGCGAAAGTTGGAGTCTATATACGCAATGTCAACAGAATCAACTTATATAGATATGACTCAGAAGAATGAGACTGCAGATCATTGGCATGCATATTTGGAGCACAATATTCTGGAGAAGCCTTGGCATTCTGTAACAGCCCACAACATATTCAAATTTCAAAGTGAAAGCACAATTAATTTGTTCAAATTAATTTATTCTTCGGAGACATGATTGCTACTGCAAGAGTTTTCCGGAGAAGCGTACGAAAGCAAATCAACAAAAAGACATAAGACAAATAGTAATTACCAGTTTTTCATGAATCGCCTGTATGTTTGCATTAAGGTCATCATCGCAAAAATAATCTCTGCCCTCATGCTGTATTGTATATAAATTTGGTGTGTTCAAGACAACTGACGAGAAAAACTTTATCATGGGACATTTTTCCAGAGTAAAATAGGATAAACACGGAAAAGTGAAGGTGTAATTTCAGGGCAAAAGCTTGTGAGACTTGATCAATCATCTAATTGCAAATTCCACAACCTGCTGAAAATAATTTCATCATCTGTTACAGCTTCTTCATTTGATGATATTACTTGTGTCATCGTTTTGCATTTCCTTATGGTCAATTCCTTAAGTTGCACCAAACTTTTTGCAATTGTTGGTGCTAAATCCATCACAACCCTCTACACGCAAATTTTTTAGGTTTTGGAAAGATGATGAAGGTAGCATTTGAGTAACCAAACTACCACACCATTCTACTTGTAGTCTTTCCACCTCCGTACTTCTTCTTCTGTAACTACGTTTCAAAATCCATTTTTTTCCCACTATTATTCAACAGTTCAAAAAAAAAAAAAAAAACTAGACAATACAATGAAAAAAAATTTAAACTTTAAAATTATAAACTTTCCCACATATATATATACACACACACAAAAGAGAGAGAGATAGAGATGGGAAATTGAATTGCCTGAGATGGGGATTTTTGGGGCATGGACAAATTTACAGTGTTAGATAAACATATTTTTCTCTTCTTGTTTGAATTCAGTTTTTCCTTTTTTTCTTTTTTGAGCTTTTATAGTGGGGTTTTTATTTATTATTATTATTATTTTCTTTAATTTTCTGGTTAAAGGTTTGTCTAGGGGTTTTGAAGTGCTAAATTTGGGCAGTTGTTAATGTTTTTTTTTTTTTTCATTAATTAAAAAAAAAAAGTTAGAGATGGATAAAGATGGATTTATTCACTGCAAAGTGTAAATGGAGTCCAACTTATTCAAGTGGGGTTAGATCTGTGTATGTGTTGATCTTAGTGGTTATCAAATCATGTCGCATTTGTATCTATCAATTATGGTTGTTTAGTTAGTGATAACACAATCTTAGATTCCATACGAAGTTTTTGAGCTATATGAAGTGAACGTAAGCACACTGTTAAACCACTAAATTTCTCTATTTTTTCTCTCTTCTTCTTGATTCGTTATTGCGTTTATATGATACAACAATCGGTATAAGAGCCTCATTTATCAGGTTAGTCAGCGTTTCTCTTTGAGATGGCGGGGGTTACAACTTTTGCGCCAAAGTTTGAAGTTATGAGATTCGATAGGACTAAAAATTTTGGTTTATGGTAGGGGAGAGTGAATGACCTATTGGTGCATCAGAGGATGACGAAGGCGTGGGAGAAGAAACCAGTAGATATGCCCAATACAGAACAAAAGAATTGCAAGCAAAAAATAGTATCTGTTATTCGACTTTGTTTGATAGATGAGGTGACGGTGCATGTTATAGACGAGGAATCACTAGTGGCAATTTGGTTGAAACTGAAGAGTCATTACATGTCAAAGTCACTTATGAATAAGCTACTACTTAAACATAAATTATATGAGCTTAAGATGACATAGGGTTTGGATTTGAGACAACATATAAACACATTCAATCAGACTATCAGTGATTTACAATGTATAGATTTGAAATTTGAAGATGAGGATAAGGTGTTGATGTTGTTACATTCTTCACCAACTTCATACGAAAATCCGTCTACAACTCTAACATGAGGAAAAGAGTCTCTGAAATTAGAAAAGTTCACAGTAGCTTTATTGGCTTTCAATCTAAGAAAGAAGACCGGCGAGGAGAGTTCTCAAGGAGATGTCAAAGGTAGTCAAGAGCGTGAAAGAAGCAAGTCGAGGAATGGAAGACATAACAAGGATTCTCGATCTAAGTCAATGAAGAAGAAATCTATGTGGTGTTATAAGTGCAACGAGAGAGGTCACATTAAAAGGGAATGTTTTGAATGGATTAAGGGAAAAAATGGCGACAAGAATACTGGTTCGAGTTCTAGAACGGTGAATGTGGTAAAAGATGACTTAAATTATGGAGATGGTGATATGTTGTCTGTTTCATCCAGTATAAATCACTTAGTAGATTCATGAGTGCTTAAATCTACGTGTTTGTATCATATAACTCCTTACAAGGATTGGTTCAACATTTTCAGGTTGGTTAATTTTGGTTTAGTTTTTATGGGTAATGATGCTTCTTACAAGGTAGTTGGAATAGGAACTATTAGAGTTAAAAAATGTTTGATGGTGTTGTTAGAATATTGAGTGATGCTAGATATATATATCAAAGTTAAGGAAGAATCTGATTTCATTAGGTACTTTAAACTCTCATTGCTATTGCTATAGGGCTGAAGATGGAGTAATGAAAGTGATAAAGAAGGCTATAATTGTGATGAAAAGGCAAAAACTGTCGAGTAATATTTATACATTGTTGGGCACTACAATTATAAACAGAGCAGCTACTGTAGAGTCTAATTTAGATAGTATAGTCTTGTGGCATATGAGGTTGGGTCACATAGGTGAGCGTAGTGTGATGGAGCTTTATAAGAGAGATTTGTTGAAGGGTGTGAAATCATGTAGACTTGATTTTTGTAAGGTTTGTGTTATGGGAAAGCAACATAAAGTGCAATTCAAGATAAGCACACACAAGACTAAGGGTATACTAGATAATATTCATTCAAATGTTTTGGGACCAGTGAAGGAGTCATCACAGGGAGGACATATATATTTTGTGACTTTTATTGATGATTTTTCTAGAAAGGTTTGGATGTATTTCATACGGCACAAGTCAAAGACTTTTGAGAAGTTCAAGGTGTGGAAAGTTGAGGTGGAAAACCAAACAAGTAGAAAGATAAAGCGTCTGAGAACAAATAATGAGACTGAGTACACAAATTCAAAGTTCTTGAAACTTTGTGAGCAGTATGGGATTAGAAGACACTTCATAGTACGCAAGACATCACAGCAGAATGGTGTGGCAGAAAAGATGAACAGGTCACTTGTAGAGAAGGCAACGTGTCTCAAGTTAAATGCTGGGCTTCCAAAGAACTTCTGGGTAGATGCAGTGAGTATGATGTGTTTCGTAATAAATAGATCACCTCGTGCAATACTAGATGGAAAAGTTACAAAAGAGATATGGATAGGTAATAAAGTCAATTTTCTAGTTTGAGAGTATTTGTGTGTCCTACCTATATGCACATTTCTAGTGATGAAAGATCAAAGTTAGACCCAAAGTCCAAGTAGTGTATCTTTCTCGGGTTTGAGAAGGGGGTAAAAAGGAATAAGCTTTGGGATCCTTATGCAAAAAAGGTTGTGATTAGCAAAGATGTAGTGCTTGATAAGAAATCTATGCTGGAGAGTACTTAGGAACAAAAGAATCAAATGTCAACAGATTGCAGCAATGGTAAGCAAGTGGTGCAAGTTGAGTTAGAAAGTGTAGCTGAGCAGATGAATAATCAGAATTTAGAAGCCTATACTTCAAGTGAGTAAAAGAAGCACCACAGTACAATCATAAGGAAACCCAGACGCACTATTAAACTGCTAACAAGATATAGTTTTGAAGATTTGGTTTTTTATGCATTTGTTACTAGTAGCGGAGATCTTTCTACCTTTCAATGGGCTATAGAGAGTCAGGAGAGAGATAAATAGATGAGAGCTATGGTGGAAGAGATTGAGTTTTTGCATAAGAATCAAACTTGGGGTTTCGTGGAGCTTTCAAAAGAGAAACAAGTAATTAGGTGTAAATGGATATACAAGAAAAAAGATGATAGGAAGTTTAAGGCTCATCTAATAACAAAAGGGTACTCACAGAGAAAGAGAGTAGATTATGCTGAAATCTTTTCTCCAGTGATTAGACACACTTCTATAAGATGTGTTTTAGGTCTTGTAGCACACTTAAACATGAGTTGGAGCAAATGGCTGTAAAGATGACTTTTCTTCATGGAAATTTAGAGGAGGATATTTACATGGAGCAGCCACAGGGGTTTACTCAACCAAAAAAAGAGCACTTAGTCTACAAACTGAAGAAGTCTTTCTATAGGTTGAAACAATCTCCAAGGCATTGGTATAAGCAATTCGACTCTTACATGCTTCAGATTGACTACATTTGAAGTAAGTATGATTGTTGCGTCTATGTTAAAAGTCTTGATGATGGTTCTTCTATTTTCTTACTCCTATGTGTAGATGATATGTTGATTGTTGCTAAGAATATGTTGATGTCAACAAGTTAAAGAATTTGTTGAGTAAAGAATTTGATATGAAAGATTTGGGTGCTACCAAGAAGATTCCTGGGATATAGATTTGCAGGGATGGAGATTCATAGGGATAGGAAGTCTGGGAGGTTATAGTTGTCTTCGAAGAACTACATGCAGAAGGTGTTAAAGAATTTTAGAATGACTAATGCTAAAACAGTAAGTACACCATTGGCGAATCATTTTAGATTGTCTACCAGTCAGTGCCAAGTACAAATGAAGAGGTTGAAGACATGTCAAAGGTACCATATGCTAGTGCAATGAGATGTTTGATGTATGCTATGATCTGCACTAGGCTAGATATAACACATGCTATTAGTGTGGTTAGCAAGTATATGGCTAATCTTGGAAAACATCATTGGGATGTAGTCAAGTGGATATTCAGATACTTGAGAGGTACCATGGATTATGGTATTATGCTTAGTAGACAGAAAAATGAGTTTTTAGTTGTGAGATATGTAGATTCAAATTATGTAGGGGATCTTGATAACAGGAGGTCTACTACAAAATATGTTTTCACTCTTGCAGGGGGACCTATTTGTTGGAGGTCTAGGTTATAGTCTATAGTAGCTTTATCCACGACTAAAGTGGAGTACATGGCAGTTGCTGAGGCTGCCAAGGAAGCATTATGGGTTGTAGAGCTAGTCAAAGAGCTTGGAGTTCAACAAAATGGAGTTCAAGTGTATTGTGATAGTTAAAGTGTCATTTATTTGGCAAAGAATCAGGTGCATCATGCAAGGACCAAGCATATAGATGTGAGATTTCATAAGATTAAAGAATTGATTGGTTCATGTGACTTAGACCTTTAGAAAGTGCACACATCAGAAAATGTAGCAGACATGTTGACAAAGGCCATTACTGTAGATAAGTTCAAGTACTGCTTGAACTTGATCAATGTTTCTAAGGGCTAGAAAGGAGACACACCCTAACTTATCTTGTATCAAATGGAGCTATTTTTCTCTTAAGGAGTTATCGACGTCTAAATTCAATCAACCCAAGTTCTTGACTTAATACCGTAAATAAAGCAAAACAAAGGCTGAGACAAAAGAAAGAGAAGAGGAAGAATAGCGAATGTAAAGAAATCTTTTATGTGGTTCGGCCCAAAAAGATGCTTACATCCACGACTGTTTCTCTGATTATTTTGGCAAAGTAACAATATATTATTGATTGTTGTTTCTACAATGAATTTTTAACCCCTATTTATAGTGTGAGTTGTTACAATTTGAGTACAATGAAAATATGAAGGAATTCTATGTTAATTATACTTTCAAAACCAGTGTCCATCAATTTATGAATAGATTCTGCCGAAATAGGAGCTTGATTTTACTTTCAATTATGGTAGTTGACTCTTTTTCAACTTAGGTTGTTACCTTTCTAGAAAAATTTCTTTAATGAGTATTTCGAGCTACGAGTTGGACCTCGCTCTAGGCGACTTAGAGTTGAACATAAGGCAACTTTGATCATGGTCGACCAGTAATCTAAGAATTGCAACAGCGAACTGAAAGTTCGTTTCTTCGAATTGGACGTTGGCGAACTGAGCTTTTATCTGTTGGATCAATCCATTAGATCAGTTCGTTGGACTTGGACTTTCACCAGCCCACTTATACAGCCCTAAATATACCCACAACAGGGGCTATATTCGCCAAGGTGAAAATTGTTAGTTATATTTCTTATATATATAAATATGTGTGTGTAGGTTTGTGTATATGTGTGTAACTGTATAAGGCTAGTTTTGTACAATGCGGTATTTGTAAGGGTATTTTCCGGTTTAGAATTTTGATATAAATACTATTGTAACTCTATTGAAAATATAATAGAAGTTTTTGAGTCGTACAAAGTATAAATAGGCATATTAATAAGCCACTATAATTCTCTATGTTTTCTCTTTTCTTCTTAGTTTGTTATTGCATTTATATTACACAACAATAATAGTATGTTTATTAAACTATTTTTTAATAATAATAATAATGGTTTTTTATTAATAAGTTAATGTTAACTACTTTTGTGGGTATAATTTGGGCTGTGTAAATGGGCTGGTAAAAGCCTAATGAACTGACCCAGAGGGTTGATCCAATAGACAAAGCCTAAGACCTAAAGAACGAACCCAGCTCTCAGCTCTCACTCTCAGCTCTCAGGTCTTAGCTCTTAGATTTCAACATCCAGCTTCAGTTCTATATCCAGCTCGCAGCTCGCTATATCCAGCTCGCAGCTTGGTACATCCAGCTCGCAGGATTGAGCTCTCAGCTCGCTATGCATTCAGCTCGTTACTCAGAGTAGGGTCTAGCTCTAAGTCATCCAAAACAGGCTCTAGCTCGTACAATGAACAGTTAGACAAGGAAATCTTCCAGAAAAGGCAATGGCCCGATTTGATCGTGATTCTTCTATCAGAATTGGAAGTTAATTCAAATTTGAACTCAGTCAATGTTATCTCGGATTTTGCAGAGCAGTTTCCTGATTTTGCTCCAACCGATTTAGGAAGTGCATTCAATGCGAAATTCTTTTCCTGTTTTATTGCTACCTAAATTGTAACGCCTTTTTTCCTATAAATAGAGGCTGAATTCATTGTAAAAAAAAAAAAATACACAAGCAATAATATACTATCACTCTGCCAAATTGTTGAGAGACAGTCGTGGACGTAAGCTTATTGGTTGAACCACGTTAAAAACTTTGTGTTGCTTTTTGTTCTTGGCTTTTCTACTTTCTTGTGTGTTTTTTGTTCTATTTCTATTGATTGCAGGTATTGGGTTTTGAGCTCTCATCAACCAGAAATCAACGTCGATATTTTGACGCTAGAGGAAGAGCCCAGACTGCAATCTTTAAGTTTTCAGCAACCATGGCAAGAGGAAGAGCAACCAAAAGTTCAGATGTGGTGGCTGATCAGCTAGAGAGGCAGACAGACCAGCAACAACATGATGTCCAACCGATGGAGAATGCTACTGTACCCATGTCTGGCACCTCTCACGCCCCCATAATAAGTGTTGCTGTAGGCATACTTCTACCAGCCTCTAGCCAACCAACACCATTGGACCCTATAACCGGGGGGCTGTATGTATGGCACCAATGGCAAAAAGCATTAGAGAACACAGTACAGCAACTCACCGAGGCAATCAGAGCACTAGTACAAGCCCAAGCTCGAAATGCACCTAGACCCGAGGTTGCTATCCTTAGAGAAATTTACCAGCAGCAGTTAGAAAAAGTACTAGCTCCTGAAAGGCCACTCAGAGATCAACCACGACCTGCTAACTCAGTTCATTCCTCCAGCTCGCGTTTGAGAACTGAAGGTCGTAGAGCTCTTGGAGCTGGGAGCTCACCAAGGTCTCATCTGGAATATATGCCAGATCACAGCTCCCCAGGTCGCGAGCTCAAGGAAAGATGTAACCCTCAGAACCCAGTATTAGAAGAGCTCTTTCAAAGGGTCCAGCAACTTAAAGCACTCCCCGACACTTCAAACCAACGCCATCAGAATGAGGAGAGGTCCCCTTTCATTAGGGAGATCGAGATACAACCTCTCCCTCCCAAGTTCAAACTCCCCAACATTTCACCTTATAGTGGGGATAGTGACCCCTATGACCATCTAGACACTTTCGATATACAAATGGACCTATAGACGTCCAACCCCTTAGTGAAATGTCGTGTTTTTCCAGCCACCTTGGGCGACGTTCCGCAAGCCTGGTTCAAGAGTCTTCTAGCTCACAATATAAGTAGCTGAGAGGAATGTCAGTAAAAATTCATCAGCCAATACCAGGCTTTGAAGAGGCAACTTGCACCACCCTGCCACCTCGCTATAATCTTTCAACAATAGAACGAGTCTTTGAAGGACTATATTACCAGGTTCAGACCTGAGGTCACTAATGTGGAGAATCCCTCAGATGAAAGCATCCTAACTGTGATCTCAGCTGGGCTTCGCAAGGATGGGAAGCTCTATGAGAACATCTACAAGTCTCCAGTGAGGGACCTAGGCGAGTTCTACGAGCGAGCTACCAAGGAGATTAGATGGGAGGAAACTTTCAACTTCAAAAAGTCTAACCGAACGGATGAATTGGGCAGTTTCAACCAACTGAAGAAAAGAAACAATGGTGGGAACGGAGGTGAAGTCAGAGTAACGGTGCAAACAGTCAGGTCGCTAAGAAAGCTAAGAATGAACCCAAAAATGAGCGATCTCAGCATCAGGGTCGTCATGACAGCTACAACACCCTATCAGATACACAGGACAAGATCTTTGCAACGGAGAGAGAGAGGGAGGACTTCGGGAAACCTAATCCCATGAAAACTCTTGCTAGGTTAAGAAATAAGAGCAGGTTTTGTGACTATCATGATGAAGTTTGGCATAATACTTCACAATGTTGGGAACTAAAGGACGTCATTGAGGACTTAGTCAAGAAAGGCCATTTGAGAGATTATATGATTCAACCGGCAAGTCCGCGACCTCAACAGCCTCTATAGCCAGTATAATTACAGCCCTAGTGAGGCCCTAAAAGAGACATAAAACCTGCAGTGCATTCACAACGCAGTTGCACCCAATAGGTCATGTTTCTAACTTGTAATTCAATATCTGAAATTAATAAAAGCTATGAATTTCCCTTATCGATGGCCAGTGACCTCTCTATCAAATTTTTCTTTGAGAAGTTTAATTAAGTCTTGTTATATTAGCTGAGGTCTGACCTACTGAATATAGCTTGACTAGAATTATGCTGTTAGCTGAGGTCTCAACCCTCTGGATGCTCCACCAATTGTGTCGTTAGCTGAGGTCTCAACCCTTTGGACAGCTCCACAAATTGTGTTGTTAGCTGAGGTCTCAACCCTTTGGACAGCTCCACCAATTGTGCTGTTAGCTGAGGTCTCAACCCTCTGGACAACTCCATCAATTGTGCTGTTAGCTGAGGTCTCAACCCTTTGGACAGCTCCACAAATTGTGATGTTAGCTGAGGTCTCAATCCTGTGGACAGCTCCACCAATTGTGTTGTTAGCTGAGGTCTCAACCCTCTGAACAACTCTATCAATTGTGCTGTTAGTTGAGGTCTCCACCTTCCGAACAGCTCCACCAATTGTGTTGTTAGCTGAGGTCTCAACCCTCTGGACAGCTCCACCAATTGTGCTATTAGCGGAGGTCTCAACATTCTGGACAGCCCCATCAATTGTGCTGTTAGCTGAGGTCTCAACCCTCTGGACAGCTCCACCAATTGTGCTTTTAGCTGAGGTCTCAACCCTCTGGACAGCTCCATCAATTGTGCTATTAGTTGAGGTCTCAACCCTCTGGACAGCTTCACCAATTGTGCTGTTAGCTGAGGTCTCAACCCTCTGGACAACTTTATCAATTATGTTGTTAGTTGAGGTCTCAACCCTCTGGACGACTCAACATTACTATGGCAGACGAGGTTACGACACCCTACATAGCTCGACACAACTTCGCCATGCTAGCCAAAGTTCCAACCCGCTACTTAGCTCGACAAAATCAGTGAGCTATAATCTGCGAACTATGACTTGTGAGCTACGTCGCATCAAAATCAGCGATTTCTAAAGCTCCTATCAGATGATCTTGTGGAGCGAGCTTTGGCAACCTCTTTCTAAGCAGCTTCAGCTAGCTACTCAACAACTTCAGCTAGCTATTCAGCAGCTTCAACTCGCTACTCAGCAGCTTCAGCTAACTATTCAGCTTCAACTCGCTACTCAGCAACTTAAGCTAGCTATTCAGCAACTTCAGCAACTACAGCTAGCTATTCAGCAACTTCCAACTCGCTACGGTCAGAACGTTCTCAGTCTCCTCCCTAACTTCCTCAGCATTCATCAGCTTGACTCGAAGGACTTGTTGATCTCTCAGCTTCCACTATCGTGAACGGGAGCTTGCCAGACAACTTTTTCAAGCTGTTTCTTCTCTTGAAGACTTGAAGCCCCAATCGCTTCATCGTTCTCATAGTGGCCTGAAATGTAGCAAGTAAACATTTAACCCAAATAGTCGCCATGAGTCAAGTGATGGGAAAGAATCTGAAAAGGCAGCACAATAGATAGTAACGCATCAGCTTTTACCAGTGGGCTATAGCTCCCAGTCCGAAGATCGCATTGAGAGCTGGGGGGCTAATGTTGTGGGTATAATTTGAGCTGTGTAAATGGGCTGGTAAAAGCCCAATGAACTGACCTAGATGATTGATCCAATAGACAAAACCTAAGATCTAAAGAACGAACCCAACTCTCAGCTCTCAGCTCTCAGCTCTCAAGTCTCAAGTCTTAGCTCTCAGATTTCAGCATCCAGCTCGCAGTTCGCTACATCCAGCTCGCAGGATTGAGCTCTCAGCTCTCTATGCATCCAGCTCGTTACTTAGGGCAAGGTCTAGCTCGAAGTCATCCAAGACAGGCTCTAGCTCGTATAATGAACAGTTAGACAAGGAAATCTTCCAGAAAATGCAATGGCCCGATTTGATCATGACTCTTCTATCAGAATTGGAAGTTAATTCAAATTTGAACTCAGTCAACGTTATCTCGGATTTTACGGAGCAGTTTCCTGATTTTGCTCCAACCGATTTAGGAAGTGCATTCAATGCGAAATTCTTTTCCTGTTTTATTACTACCTAAATTGTAATGCCTCTTTTCCTATAAATAGAGGCTGAATTTATTGTAAAAAAAAAAAAATACACAAGCAATAATATACTGTCACTCTATCGAATTGTTGAGAGATAGTCGTGGACGTTGGCTTATTGGCTGAACCACATTAAAAACTTTGTGTTGCTTTTTATTCTTAGCTTTTCTACTTTCTTGTGTGTTTTCTGTTCTATTTTTATTGATTGCAAGTATTGGGTTTTGAACTCTCGTCGACTAGAAATCAACATCGACAACTACCTCATCATTGATAAATATAAAGCAGGTTTTTCTTACATTTTTTTTTAATTTCCATTTTTTTAAATAGGGTATAAAAAACTTTTTAATATTTAAAACAGAATAAGAATAAAAATCCTAAGTGAGATAGGAGGAATGACAATTTCATTCCACAACCTCATATTTGTGTAAGACTTATTTTTTTCATTCTCTGGATTAATTTAAAGCAAATAAACACAAACAATGATACCCATTACTCATTCATATTCTCTAATTTCTCAAGTAAACATACCAATAGTGTTTTGTATACTGCTTATATAATGTATCTATTTATGTTTATGTCAATCGGAATACAACCAGTTTTATTAATTTTGTTAAACTTCACTATCATAATCCATTAAAACTGCTTCAAGTGTCTATCTTATCCATGAGTCATTAGGATGCGTCAAAACTTGTCCCTTATAATTAGATTTATAATATGATACCACCTAGGATTGAGACATGGAGAAGGTGTATAAACCAATGTTTCCATAAACTAATTTTTTAGTCATTAGATTAGATTTTTTAGTTTGTTGACAGTGAATCTAATTAAAATAGTTTAATGTAAACGGAGAATGATATAATTGAGATCTGATCATAATTGCTTAAAGTGTTCTTATCTAATTGCTAAAGGGCAAGACATGCTTATCCTTGAGACTTCTACCTCTTCCATATAAAATAACGTCACTTACCAACGAGCTAACATAGGATTTCCACTAATATTGTTATTATCAATTTTTAAATAAAAATTAGTTTTTTTTTTTAAAAAAAAAAAAAAAGTGTTTAGAAACTATTGTAGAATCTAAAATCAAGAACAAAATGGATTTATCTATGAAATATGAGATTGGTTTTTTTTTTTTTTTTTGGGTCAAAAGTAATTTAAATTTTATCTAGAGTTTTAACAACTATTGCTGATTATAAAATGCAGTGTATCTAGAAACAATTTCTTATTATACTTCTAAAATACACCTCAATGTATAAAAAGTAAAACAAAATGAAAAAAAATAAATACTTTTAATTTTTTTTTTTTTTTGAAGTGTATGGAAAATCGATACTATTTTTTTTTTCAAACTCAAAGCTATATCTTAATTTTTTTTAAAAAAAAAAAAATTAGAATCACAAAACCAATGCCTTTTGAACCTTTTTTATTTTTTATTTTTTATTTTTACTGTTTTTATTTTTATTTTTTTGCATAAACATCCAAAATTTTGAAAAACAAAAGGAATATCCGAACCGAAAAAAAAAAAAAAAAAAAAAAAAAAAAAAAAAAAAAAAAAAAACATAAATATCTAAAGACTTTCAAGTCATGTACCTAAGGAGGGTCCAAATGCCATGTGGTGCATTTTTAACTTTTTTCTCTTCATTGTAAAGATACTTAAATTTCATGTGTGAGCATAGACCATTTTGGATAAGTTTTTAGACCAAAGAATGGAACTTCAAAGCCAATTTTGAAAGACCCATCACCTAAAGATTGGTTGCCACTTGTACAATATTTGAAATTGACTTCTATTGCTGAGAAAGAATCCCTTGAATATAAACAAATAGTTCATTACATTACACATGCTCATTTATTGATTTTTTATTTTTTTTTGGTTTATTATACATGTAAACTAAATATCACATTAAAAATGCACAAATATATTTGTGGACTAAATATTTGAAATGTACATAGAAATCATACCAAATTTGAGTAACTACTAAAAGATCTCAGAACGTGTAAAATATAATGTGCCACTAAAAATTTGAAATTTTGTTAACTAAAAATTTGTTAAATGTATATTATGAATATATATAATTCAAAATGTGTGCATCAATAATGAATTTCTTTAAAAAAGTCATCAAAACTCCAATATAGCTTTGTGTAAATTAATTCAGTACATTTATTAACTTTTTGGATAATTTAATGGAGACACTTGTGGTATTCACTTTTATCTTTTAAAAAATTAGGAGATTCTCAATCTAGGTTTTACATTAATTTAAAAAGTAAAATACAAAGTGTTTTTTTTTTCCATAATTTGGAAGGACTTTTGATATGACTAAAAAGAATAAAAAAAAAAAAACCATTGTTTCTAATTTGAAATTAAAAAAAAAAAAAAAAAAAAAAAAAAAAAAAAAGAGAGTAAGGATTCTCTCATAACTTCTTATTTTTCCTAGACCTTTTATAAAAGGAGTTAAAAATATATTCAATCTCGAATTCATTGAAATTTAAAACTTTAATGCATTCAAACTAAATTTGAATGGATTCCATTGAAATATAATTACATTTAAATCAAGATTTGTATAAAATCCAATAAAATTTAGATGTATCTAATGATTTGTATAAAATTTAAAGAAATCTGAGTATATTAAAAAAATTATAGACTTAAAAGATTTTATTTAAGTAATGGATTTGAGTGGATTTGGATCAATTTTATAGTGACTTTTATGTAGAAAAAAGTCTATGATAAATCTTACCATTCTCTTAAAGATTTTTTTTTTTTTTGGGGATTTCACAAAAAATTCTAACAAGATTGGTATGGAGTCCATAGAATATGTCAATTCCATTAAAATCCATTATTTTTAAAAAAAAAATCAATGAATTCTAGATTAAATACACCCCCTAAGTTTGAATGATTTATGAGAGAGAAAAAATAATATAACAATCTTAATCATCTACTATTTTTTAAACTGATGTGATCTAAAAAATAAATAGGAGAGAATCCTAACTCTTAAAAAAACATGTATAGTTATACTTCATAAAAAAATATTAAAAAATAATTAGAAAAAAAAATTATCTTATTGATTGGATAACCTTAATAATTAACTATAATCATTAGATTGGTAGCTAAACCCTTAAAAAAAAAATCATTTGAAGTATTGTGTAAAGAAGCATTTTTAGAAAGTACTTCTCAAAAATATTTGGAATCAAAACAATCCAAAATTTACTTTATAAACTTGTTTAGGATGGATTTGTTCATTTGGATCTATTGGGCCCCAAAATCAAGAACTGAAAACTGAAAGCCCTTTGGGCCCATACTTGAACTACAAAAAGGCTAACCTAGTGGCTGCCTCGTTTGCAGCACCATCAGATTTGATGTCCAATCTTCCTTTTATAGACCATTTGGTGCCTCCCAATATTAAATTTCACCAATCCCTAGCTAGAAGGCTTCAACTCCAATCCAATCACTAAAGATGGCATCCAATGAAAAATTTGTCTTTATACCCTATGTAAATAGGGATGATTTGGCATCAAAAGTGCCCCTCCAAAAAATTTATATTAGAACATAGAACAATGGGTGTTCACAGGAAACAAAGATTCTCTATTAGATTTTTGCTTCTACTTGATTTTTTGTAAGAAAATTTGAAGTTTGAATGATGTATGAAAGATAAAAAATACAACAATCTTTGTCATCCAATATTTTTTATATTGATGTGTCATTTGATTATCAAAAATTTAGTAAAAAAAAAAAAAGAAGAAGAAGAATGAAATTAACAAAGAATCCTACCTCTTTAGTGAGCTTTTTATAAATATAATTAAAAATTAGATAACACTTCTAAAAAAGTTTTGAAAATTTTTTAAATTGATAACTTATTTTGTATGTTTTGAAAAATGGGGAAAGTACTTCATTTATAATATTTGACTATAAGTCCATAGCGTAAAATAGTAGAATTAACACATGTTCTAATTCAAAGCATTACAAGGTGAGCAAGGGATGCAACATGGTCTTTAATGAGATAAGCATTCGTGTAACAATCAACTTTCTTGTATAGAAGATCCATTACCCTTGCAAGATCAAGAACTCGCTGGAGCAAAGGTGCGGGAACAACAGTTGTTTTAAGAACTCCTCGTTCATATCTATCTATACATTTTCAACTTGTTTGCTAAACAATTTAACTACCTCTTCCGCAGAAACACTATGTTGTTTCATGTAGCACTCAATAGCGAGGGTAACATGTCCTCTTTTCTGCTCAAATTATATGAAGTTTAATATTTTTTAATTAATCATTTGAATTACATTGCTATTGATGAAGAGCATTGATTAATAGGGAGAATTCACAAACCATTATTTGATTTTAAGCACAATTTATTCACTATGGACGTATGACATTTTCAAGCATTATCAAATAAATATATTCTATCAGATCTTGTCCAACTACTTGCTAATAAAGACGTTACGACAAAAGAAAAAAGAAAAAAAAGGAAAAACTAATATGTTTAATAACATGGACATTTTTTTTTTAGTTCTCTTTAGCATAACTTAAATGATAAATTACAAATATATGTATCCTACAACCGCTAGCCATCTTGTTTTTATGAAGAGATCAAATTGAGGGAGTGTTGCATCATAAAGGATTGTGACATCCCAACTAGGTTGGCACCCCACAAAACCTTAAATCATGTGCAAATCACTCTATCAACTGATCAATTTATTAAAGTCAAGAAAAAGAAAAATACATGGAGTTGTGGGAGATAAACAACCCCTACAAGTTATGAACAATGTTAAAAAGTATGTAAAAAATAATTTTAGCAAGATAACACAAATCTAGACAAGAAGAGCACTAAAGTCAACATTTGAGGAAAGACCATGACAATGTGAATGAGCCCCAACTTGATTGCCTTCATGATATATATGGGACACAAAAATCTGCATGGCAGAAAGGAAAGAGACAACCTTTACAGAAAGCCAAAAAAATGCCAAGCAACCAAGATAAGAGTCCCAGTAAATCCAAAACTTACTCTGACCCCCTTATTACATCATATAATTCTCCTTCAAATGCCAACATAGTCCTTGAAGGAGTTTCAAAGCAACCTGTGACAAAGTCATAAAACCATGACATGCCTAAAAATACCACCACAGTTAGAACGACTTGGAGTGCCATAAGAATAATCTCATTTCTAGCATACCACAAAGACCAATGAATTAAAGCTATTGCTGCCATCCAAAGGGAAGAGAATAAGTGACCAAAAGTAAATGTGACAGCCTGATAAAGAATTTAGTAACATCCAAAGAGAAATATAAAGTTACCTATGCCAAAAATACTAGCAAAAGAGCATAAGAACAAGACCAACACAATTTACCCACCATTGCCTAACTAGCAACGCAAAACCTGCAACATGAAGGAAAAAAGGAACTCGAGTTTGTGTTAATTATTCTCTAAAGGTAAACTGTTGTGGAAAATGGTGCTATAATAGAGTATACTGTGAAAGAGGGACTAAGCTTTCCAAATTTACTTACCTCAAGAAACCAAAGTAGAAGCTAGTTAAAAAAAAAAAAAAATGAATAGCGTTTTAGAAAAAACTATACCAAAGGAACCTGATTAAATAAAAGTATCCTCAGAGTTTGTAATTACAATAATTGTATTTTCAATTAGAATACAAATCTATGGATGACAATTCCAAAAAAAAAATGGTAGATGCCAAGAAGTGTCAAAATAACAATCAAACATTATTGCATCAAGAAAACTATGGCCCTGAACAAGTATAATCATTAATTTAGCTAGGAGCTCACCCAACCAATTATCCTACCAATAGTGAAGCTTATGATAGAAGTTTGACATTTAGGCTGTGTATGTTGTCTACTTGTCTTAAAAGATTTACAAGTTCGTGTTACATATTATAACCAATACCACTATTTTCATCTTTCTCTAAATAGCTTTCTAGCCAAATAATTTCCATTCTATTTGTATTTCTTCTATGGTAGTACAGTCGTTTCAATTTCCATATATATGTTATTTAACCTTCTTTGGTGAACTACTGGTTTTCTTTTAAAAACAATGCAGAGAAAACAAAGGTCTTTGCTATGGTTTAGAAATTCATCTTTGTTTTAAAGAGTTTAAATTAATCGACTTGTGTCTCAATGACTCAAAACTTACTTCTGCATTCTACTTATTTCTCTTTGATAGTTTTGTTTTCTGTCTTAAATTCGATGTTCAGATTCAACTCTATAGAAGTTAAACACCTACTCCATAAAGTTTCAGAAACGTCAAGAAAACAATAAAATCTATTAGAGTAATGAATATTTAAGGGCTCATACACAAGAAGCTTCCAGAGGCATAGAAGACATCAAATGATTGAATCTTTAGACACATGAAATTGATTCAGCATTCGAGAAGCTTAAAAAGACTGACTTTGGATGAATGAAAATGAAAATTCTGGACACATAGAAATTGCACCAGCATTCGAGAAGATTCAAGACAAGGGAGACTTATGGAAACATACCTTGAGGTGCAGGATTTATGGAGAGTAGTCGGCGGAAGTGAGGCTTCAACACCTCCACCTGAAGAGTTAAAGAACTTGAAAAATAGAGGATCAAAGCTAGCAAAACTATATTCGTGCTCAAGATTACCATTGACAGAGAGCTGCATGCTAAGGTATATCAAAGATGCCGAAACACCCGAAGCTGCTTGGGATCCTTTTAAACATTATTTTCAAAGAATAACTATACCTGGCTGCAGTTCTTAGAGAACGAGTTGATAGCCACCACCAAAGGAGGTATGTCTATTAGTGAATACTTTATGAAAATTAAAAATTTATGCCGTGAAATATCTGAGTTAGATCCTAAAACTGGAATTTGTTAGGATCGTATGAAAAGATTAATTATTCAGGGTCTAAAACCTGAATATAGTGGACTTATAGTGGACTTATCATGGCAATACATGAATGGCCAGTACAACCAACTCTTTTAGATTTAGAAAATATGTTAGTCAACCAGGAAACTCTAGCAAAACAAATGGCTAGAGTTTCATTAGAAAATGAAGAAAAACCATTATTTAGTAATAAAACAAGAAGTCGGCCGAGGCAAAATGCTGCCACAAAAGAAGGGTGTAATCCTAGAAGACACTATGAGCTAGGCTCAGGTGCAGGGGGACCTTCACACACTCAAGACAGTGATACAAAAAATTTCAGAGCATCCAGGAGACATAGTGTATGTTTAAGGCAATTTGATGACAGCTGCTAGATGCAGAGAAAGCAATGCACAAGGGTGGGATTTTCAAATGTCATTTACGGTAATCAAGCCTGTCGGAAAACGTACAAAAGCGAAGATCGCCTTCAACAAGAAAGAAGAAAGATGTTATGGATTTAATGGGGATGAGATGGCTTAGAAAGTCATCACTTGTGCATCCAATGAAGGTGCGTTGATTGCAGCATCAAACCTAAAGGCAGTAAATTATGATAATGATTGAATTCTGGATGCTTGAATCACATGACAAGAGATAAGGAGAAGTTGCCGGGTGTCTCAGATTATGAGGGACATCCACAGCTAATAATGCAAAGCTGTTAATCACTCACATCTGTAAGACAGTAATTGTTCCGCAATTCAACTCCTGTTGAGTTCAGTTACAAAATGTGTATCATGTGCCGGGAATGAAGAAGAATCTGCTGTTAATATCATAGTTGACATCCTGAGGAAATTATGTGGTGTTCAGTCTAGAAGATGTCAAAGTATATCGACATCTTAAGCCGTCAAGGACACCAATCATGGAAGGGCGAAAGTTGGAGTCTATATATGTGATGTCAACAGAATCAGCTTATGTAGATATGACTCAGAAGAATGAGACTGCAGATCTTGGGCATGCATATTTGGGCCACATCACAATAAACTAAAGGTGATGATGAATAAGCCAATGCTTAAAGGCTTCCTTATTTGGAGTTTCAAGGAGACACGATATGTGCTGGATGCCAGTTTGGGAAGACGTATTAGCTGCCAAATATATAGGCAAGGTTCAGAGCAAGGGCATCCTTGGAGTTAGTTCATTAAGACGTGTTTGGTCCAGTAAAGCAAGCATCAATTGGTGGATTGCGATATATGGTGACCTTTATTGATGACTTCTCAAGGTATGTATAGGTATAGCTTATAAAACAAAATTCAGAGGTGTTAGAAAAGGTTAGAGAATTTCGTGAGAAGGTTGAAGGAGAAGTCAAGAAAAAGGTAAGTCGGGAATTAGTCTATCCATTATTACTAGTTTTCTTCGCCATATACTCATCAATCCAAAATGCTGATCAATTTGAGACCCATGAATAAGCAATAAAGTTGAAATTGCACACATTGAATAGGATCCAGGCACTAAAATTTTTGGAATTGATGAAGGAATCATAGTCAAGGCCTAATACTTAAGATTGAAATAATTTCATCATCTTCTGTCATCACATAACTTGTGAATGACAAGACATCTATGATGCTCTTTTTCTTCATGAAATATTCAACCATTGAAGAATCAGATTTCTTCCATGTTTGCAACTGCAACTTCAGTTGCATAATATTAGCTTTCAACTGGGAAGTAAAGAGACATTGAATAGTTATCCAAGCCACAGATGCTGTAGAACAAGCTGCAAGCTCAGGAAGAAATTCCTAGCTAATTGAGGACAAAATTCAACACAATAAGATTTGACCTTGTTGCTCTCAATCTAGATACGTATCATGGATAGGATCATCAAGATTCAAGTGTTCTGGTGATGAAAACAAAGGATCAACAAAGTTTGATACGCGATTATAAGGGATTGTACTTATTAGGAGTCCTATACATTTGGTATGCTAAACCTAACCATCTCTAACTACTTTTCCACTCATCTTTTATTTGAGTGAATATCAACCATGGTCATCATCATTCTTGATGTGTGGCTCATGATTATGAAGCTAATCCTTGTAAGTCAGAGTCTTGAAGTGCTTGACCACTATTCTGTTGAGTTAAAGAGGCTGGTGCTGATAGTTGACCATTAAGCTGAATAGATAGAATGATTGTCATCACTAACAATGAGGGAAGCTCATATCATCCAACTGCCTAATTAAAAAGTGGCCTTCATTAGATATTTAAAGCCTCAATCTGTTGACTTCTCTTATGGATACACCTTTTCAAGTAATTATACCAAATTCCATGCTTCGCTCATCTTCTAATTCCAGTTTTCAAATTACTTGCTAACTTTTTAAAATGTTCACAACAAATTGAAAAAACCAATTCTGGTGTCACCTTTCTTAGGCTCCTCTACACAACCAATCAAGTATCTAATTGCTAGTCTCTATTTTCTAAATTTTTCAAGTTTTACTCTACTATAAATTCAAAATTCAAACTTCCAATCTTTAATGAATACGAAAAATGTTATCAATTATTAAGTCTAATTAATTAATGTGGAATACAGCAATGCTACTGTGACCATTCAAGCACTAAACAACAACAAACTTGCTTTCAGCTAATATCATATTACAAAATTCCAATCCCAAAATTTACCTTATGAGGCAAAGGACCCAATCATCAAGATAGCGTGTCCAAAATATGCTACATGGAAGTTCTACAGAATCGAAAATGTAACTGTGTAAATTATTTGGTGACTGCAAAAACCATTGGGAAATCATACAGAATTGGGTTTAACTATTTTCCAAGAAAAACATTACCAATAAAAGAAAGACAGTTTTTTGTTTTTTGCATTTTTTGTTTTTTATTTTTTATTTATTTTTTTTAATGAAAGTAAATGTGTTTTGACTTCTCTTTAGCATAACTCAAATGATAAATTACAATAGTTATAGGTCATAACTCAAATATATATATATATATATATCCTACATCATCTTAATATCCATAAGCCATAACTGAAATAATATATACAACATTCTCTCTTATGCACACCTAGACTTTGAAGAGGTTGAAAACAGAAATTTAAAATCTAGACAGTGCAGCAAAACTCAATCTTTGAACACACACACGGACACATATATATAATTTCAATGCCTCAAGGATGAGTCTCTAGTGTTATGCTCAGCTGTGGCGACTCTCATAACAGACGCAACTGCCCCAGTGGTGTTAGCTAACCTTGCAACAATACAATTGGCAGTCTCCTGAGAGATCTGCCATTTCAGCAAATCCACAGAAACCCTACAAAATAAGTTTTGTCATCTCAAAAATGGCACTCCATATGTAGAAATCCATTGCTAAAATTGATTGTATACATATGTAAGATCCCAAATGACAAAACAGTTGATTCAAGAATAAACATTCAAATATACTATCTTAATTATAATGGGTAGCAGCAACATAGAGGAAAACTTAGATGATAGTTGTAATCATGATATATAGGATCATACTACTATATAAGTATGATATAATTATCATACTGAAATGCAATGGTTCTTGTATATAGACACTTTCAAAACTATTCTGTAGTTATTCAACTCCTTGATACACAACTCCTTTGTGAAGTACTTTGAATTCACTACATACCACAATTTTGCACGAGCAATTTTTTGGGTTATACTAACCAACCAAACCCCAAAATTACTCAAACTTTCAATAAAAATTCCTAACCAACACCAAAACATTATAACAGTTGCTTAAGATGAAAGCAAGAGAATGAGAGTGCAGAGCAACAAAAATAAAGTCTTGCCCTTTCTAATATATCTATTGCAAGTTGCAACACAAACTCATAGCCTTGTAATTACACAGTTTATAATATTGATTTGTGTTACAGGCTCTTTTGATGAGTACCAACTTGACAATAGTTTCATCTTGGGAAGAAAATCTTAAATTTCCTTTTGCATTTTGTAAAACATATGAATTTGAGATTTTTTTTTTACCTTAAATGTACATAAATACGATCATTTGTAAAGCAAAAGAAGTATTTCCTTCATGATGGTTCTGTTTTGGGGGCCAGCCCACATGTGACTAAAGCAAATGAGAAAGTTCCAAAAACAATATGAAGAAGGCATGGTATGGGGTCCAAACAAGTTTGGAAGAAGAAGATGCAACGGACTGGCATTTTAGGAAAATAATTGGTAAAGACCATGGAATTCAATAAAGACTGTGTTGTCCCTTTAGGGCAAGGAAAAACAAAATAGCTAGCATTCTCAATTTCATTATTCATTGTGTTCCAATTTCTCATCTTCAAGAAAAATTTCTTGAATAAGGCAGCATAAAAACTAGTTATCATGTCAAACAATTGTTTCTTTCTTTCACTAAAGAACATTCCATTCTTCCCTCCACACCCCCAAAAAAAGAAAAAAAGCTAAATTCCTAGAATGAGTAAAGCACAAGTTTGCAAAAGCACTTATTTGGATCCAAACAAATTGAACTATCTCAAAATTAGTCCAAAATTTTAACTTTTAACATCACAAATCTAGCACCAAAAAGTGATAACAATAACAAATAGCAAGAGAACGTGAGTGTAAAGCATTAAACATATGCATTGCAACCAAAACAAAATAAAAAGAATGAGCAACCCAATAGGAAAAACACTTGAGGGAATTCATTTGCCAAATATTTCTACGACTATGTACCCATTAAACAAAACATTTAAGAAAGCAAGAGTAGTGGAAGCATACAAGATGTTCAAATGGCGGATGAGGAGAAAGTAGAAGGACCAGCACAATCTTCTAGAGCAGTCTTGGTATTCTGTAACAGGGCCATTTGAGCTCAAAGATGAGTCTCTTGTGCTATGCTCAGCTGCAACAACTCTCATAGCAGACTCAACTGCCCTAGTGGTGTTAGCTAACCCTGCAACCATATAATTGGCAGTCTCCTGAGATATCTGCCATTTCAGCAAATCCATAGAAACCCTACAAAATAAGTTTTTTCATCTCAAAAATGGCACTCCATAAATCTGTTGCTAAAATTGATTGTATACATATGTAAGATCAGTTGTAAAGCAAATGAAGTATTTTCTTCATTACAGTTCTGGTTTGGAGGGCAGCCCACATGTGACTAAAGCAAATGAGAAAGTTCCAAAAGCAATATAAAGAAGGTGTGGTTTGGGATTCAAACAAGTTCAAAAGAAGAAGATGCAATGGACTGGTATTTTAGGAAAATAATTGGTAAAGATCATGGGATTCAATAAAAACTGTGTTGCCCCTATAGAGCAAAGAAAAACAAAACTGCTAGCATTCTCAATTTCATTCTTCACTGTATCCCAATTTCTCATTTTCTACAAAAATTTCTCGAATAATTCAGCATAGAAACTAGTTATCATGTCAGACAATTGTTTCTTTTTTTCACTAAAGAACATTCCATTCTACCAGAAAAAAGAAGCTAAACTCCTGGAACGAATAAAGCACAATGTTGCAAAAGCAGTTATTTGGAGCATTCAAACAAATTGAACCACCTCAAAATTAGTCCAAAATTTCAACATTTAACATCATAACTCTAACAACAAAAAGTGATAGCAATAACAAACAACAAGAGAATTTAAATGTAGAGCATTTAACACATGCATTGCGACCAAAACAAATCAAAAAGAGCATGGAAAATTAAAATCCAAATGCAACATCTAAATACCATCAGCATTCACCCACATGTTCTCATCAGCCAAAGAAAGCCCTAAACTACAGCAATCACTGAAACTCAAAACGAATAAGCAACCCAAAAAGAAAAAAACCTATGGGAATTCATTTGCCAACAAAACATATAAGAAAGCAAGAGTAGTGGAAGCATACAAGATGTTCAAATGGCGGATGAGGAGAGAGTAGAAGGACCAGCACAATATTCTGGAGAAGTCTTGGCATCCTGTAACGGGCCACAACAAATTCAAAGTGAAAGCATAACTTGTTCAAATTAATTTGTTATTCAAAGACATGATTGCTACTGCAAGAGTTTTCTGGAGAAGCATATGAAAGCAAATCAACAAAAAGACACAAGGCAAACAGTAAGTACTAGTTTTTCATGAATCCTCTGTATGGTTGCATTCAGGCCATCGTCGCAATAATAGTTTGTGTTGTCATGCAATATTCTTTGTAACTTTGGTGTGTTCAAGACTCCTGAAGAGAAAAACTTTATCTCTGGACTTTTTTCCAGAAAAATATTGGTTAAACATGGGAAAGTGAAGGTGTAATTTCCAGGGCAAAAGCTTGTGAGACTTGATAAGCCATTTAGTTCCAACCACCACAATTTGTTGAAAATAATTTCATCGCCTATTACAGCTTCTTCATTTGATGATATTACTTCTGTCATCATTTTGCATTTTCTTATCTTCATTTCTTCAAGTTGTGCCAGACTTTTTGCGGTTGCTGGTGCTAACAAATTCATCAATCGATCACATCCCTCAACACTTAGACCTGTTAGGTTTTGGAAAGATGATGAAGGTGGCATTAGAGTAACCAAACTACCACACCATTCTACTCGTAGATCGTCAATATTTTGAAGAATTAGATCCAAGCCAGAGTCTTGTTTCCACATTTGCTTCAAATTATCAAGCTGATAGAGTATTAACCATTCTATTTGTGCAAACGCCCATGCATGTTTCTCAAAATTTTCACAGGAAAATATCTCCTCATATGAACTGCACTTCAATATAAGTCCCTCCACACTATGGAAACTCTGAAGAATAGCAAGTGGGAAAACCGTTGATTCATCCTCAAAAACCTCAAGATATTGAAGTTTGGGGAAGAGTTGTTGTGGAAACTGGCTTTGCCTAAGCATACCGATTTCATCTCTCGTAAAAGTTAGAGCCTCCAAGTTGGAAAAAACCTGTCAAGCAATTAAGTAAAACAAATTTTGATATAATTTTATATGCTTTAAAATCGTAGAAGATATTTGCGAAAGTCAAAAGACGAACCTGTTGGTGTTCTGGATTTTTTTGCAACAACATTTTGATGCTCTTGAAACCTAGTATTTTTCTGGAAAAAATCTGTCAGCCAATTAAATGGAAACAAATTGGGGTTATGATCCTCCCACAAATAATTACAAAGTAAATGTATCTTATTTCCTGCATCTTAAATGGTAGACAAAACCAACTACTGTGACAAAAGTAAAAGGTTCTTAAGACAGACATATATATATATAATAACAAATTTTTATATACAATTATATTTTAGAACTGTACTAAAAATTTAACGCACTTAAATATAAATGCATTTACAAATTAAAACTTTTTCCTAAATTCAAAATGCATTCAAGTTCAAATACATACGTAAGGTACGTTTGGCACAAGGAATTGTATCGGGATTAAATAATTTCTATTACAATCCCTTATTAAGCATGACACATGGGATTGATAATCTCATGCTCTTCATTTAGTTCAACTCAGCATCTGGGAAAGGCAAGGGGATAATCCCTTGCTTTATTACTTTGTGAAATATTATTTTCCTCATTTACTTTATATTATTTTAAAAATTAAGTTAATATATATATTAAATATTTTTAAAAGGAAATACTCTTTTAAATTAATTATAAAAATATTATTTTATTTAAATTTGATAGCATACGGTTATATTTATTTTTAGAATAAATTCCAAAATTAATTAAAAATTTTAATATAATATATATAATTCATTTTTTTTTGTCAAATCTCAATCTATGCCGGACAAGAGATGGTACTATTTTTATCCAATATCAAATCAAATACATTGCAATATTAATTTACTTAATCTAATCAAATCTCATTAAAATAAGAGTTAAATACACAATATCCCTCTGAGGTTAAGTCAAATACAGACGTATGAACATCTTCATTTTTGTAACATCGTACCCCCTGTTAATAGTCAACTAGTGTTAAAGATGAAATTTGACTAGTTAGTTTAGTAAAATGACTAAAATGCTCTCTATTTAAAAAATTTTTTTTAAAATAAATTTAATATTTTTTAATCAGATCTCCACCATCCATTTTAAAATGGGTGGTGGAGGTCAATTTGAACAAAAAAAATTCTAGAAATTAATGAAAAATTAAAAAATTAAATGAAAAAAAAAATTATCACATCTCCACCGTTTATACGGTGGAGATTAATTTGACAAAAAATTGAAAAAAATTAATAATTTTCTTTAAAAAAATTAAAATGATGTCCATCATTTATCACGTTGATGGACGATAGACATCATTAAAAAAAATTAAAAAGAATTTTTTTAATTAAAAAAATATATATATTTCCACCTCCAATCAAAATCTGGAGACCAAGCATCCCTACTTATCGACCTCCTACCAAACCCATCCAGACCCATCTTCATCTACAATCAAACCCAACCCATCCACCTCTAATCAAACACATCCAAAGACATCAAGCTCGTAAAACTTCTCCTTTTCCATGTCTCGTAAAACTTCTCCTTCTCCTTATTTATCATCAAGTTTGTAAAAGTTCTCCTTCTCCATCTCTCTCTCTCGACACCATCATCTCTCCTTCTCCCTAATTTTTTTTCTTTTATTTTGGATTGATGATGTTTGTCTGATGATTGATGATGGTTTGAAAGACTGATGATGGTTTATGGGTTTTTGATGATGGATTGAGAGATTGATAATGGTTTAGGTTTCCATGGGAAATTGGGAGACGACTGGAAACCCAGAAATCGGGTTTCCATTTGAAATGGAAACCCAATTTCTAGGTTTCCAGTGGTACTACAAAACCCAAAATTTTTAAAATTCTGGGTTTCCAATTGAATGGAAACCCATAAATTTGGGTTTGGAGAGAGAATAAACAAAGTATAGAGAGAGAGAAGAGGGAGAAGATGGATAGTTTTGATTTGGTTGAGATGAAGATGATGGAGATGATGGTTTTGATTTGGTTATGATGATGAAGTTCATGGTTTCGGTTGTGACGATGAAGATAGAATATTGTTTTCTAATCAATTTTTTTTCTTTTTTCATTTATTTTTTAATTCCTTTGATTTGTTTATATTTTTTAAAAAATTGCAAAAATTATTTTTTAAAAAATATAAAATATTTTATTTTATTTTTTAATCAAGTATAAAGTTACCATTTTACCCTTCCCATTCCTAATGGCATCCAACATCCATTGTTAACTGAGGGGTATTATGTCACAAAAAGTTAAATATTAATGCATATATATTTAACTTAACCTCAAAGGGTATTGTGTATCTAATTCTTATAATAATTTAATCCAATCAATCCGCTATGGATGCACTCTATTTTATTCCATTTCAATCTAATATCATTCACTTTCTTGTTTAACTTAACTAACCTTATCCCTTCTATCTCTTACTGTATTTTAAAAGGAAACCCAAAAAAAAGGTTCACTTGTCTGTTTCAACAACTTCTCCAAGTAACAAAAAATAAAACAAATAACTTCGTAATTATGGATTAGCTTTTCTATATTGATACTATAATTGTCTTTTAGTGTATATATATGTCAATAAGTTTAATTATTTATTAGTAATTAATTTCAAATACTATATATGTATTACTAATAATGTAAATCTAGATATGAGAACTTTCAAAAATAGAGAGAGTGGTGGCTTTTAATAAAATTATTTGGAAGGAAAAGTTTGAGATGAATTGGTGTATTTGGTTAAACAACTTCACCCTTGGCCTTGAGTAGTAACTAACTGAGTTAATAGCCCTTTCTTTTTTAAGAAAAACTTGTGTAGGATTTGACTTTTGTTTTGTTTTTGTTTTTGTTTTTTTGATTGAAAGAATATGAAAAAGAAACTTCACTTGAAATACATAAGGGAGTTACTCATCTCTATATGCATATCTTGCCTTGAGAATAATTGCAAAATGCCAATTATACCTTATATTAAGGTTTTTCAAAATTAAATTTAATAAAATATTATGTACTTAAGACCAACAATGTTAAATATAGATTAAACGAACCAATTATAAAATATTTTATATTGAAAAGATATACAACTTAGAAAATTAAAAATTCAATTGATATTCTCAAAAGTTAAAAGAGTAAACTATAAACAATCTTTAATTATAAAGACTAATATTATTTATGTTAGATATAAGATAATATTATTATTTATTAACTCACCATTGATAAAGCTAAATTTTAGATGAACCTAGATAAAAATTATCAACAAAAGAGGTAAGGGAAAGAAGAAAACATACATACCATTTCTTCATGATGTTGTCGTACAATTTCATTAAGGTCATCCTTGCATATATACTTTGTCCGGTCTTGCCGTACTTCACATAACATTGGTGTGCTCAAGTTTCCTGAAGCGAAAGTCTCCATCTTGGGACATTCTTTCACTGTTAATTTTTCTAAAACTGGAATCTCAAAGGTGTAATTCCCAAAGCTGAAGCTTGTGAGACAAGATAACTCATTCAATTCCAATTTCTTCAATTTGTAGAAAGTAATCTTATCTTCTACCATATCTCCCCCATTTGCTATTACTTGTGTCATCATTTCGCAGTTAGATATTTGCATTTCTTCGAGCTGCACTAGACTTTTGGTTGTTGAGGCTACCATTAAACTTATCAATTTTTCACAACTGTTTACTTTCACAATTTTTAGATTTTCAAAAGATGATGCAGGCAACAATACATTATTTAGACTCTTACACCCTCCAACTTCCAAACTTTCAAGATTTTCAAGTAAGTTTAGTTTGAAATCCTTTTTCCACATTTGTTTTACATCATGAAGAGAAGCAAGATGTAAACATTTTATTTGTGGAGGGGACCATGCATATTTCTCTACCCCTTCATATGAAAACACCTCTTCATATAAACAATATGTCAATTTAAGTTTTTCGAGATTGTGAAACCTCTGAAATATTCCAAATGGAAAAAATGTTGACGTATCGGAGGAGACATCAAGACATTTAAGTTTGGGAAAGATGTGTTCTGGAAATTGGCTTTGCCACATCATTCCAATATCATTTCCACTTAATATCAATTGCTCTGCGTTGGAGAAAACCTAGTGACAAATCATATAAAACAAAATTCATACAATTTTATATAATGGAAAGACGAAAAACATCAAAAACCTATTTGTAATAGTTAAGGACTAACTTTAGTGTATTCTGGAAATGAATTCCAAGCCAATCTGAGGTCTTCGCCACTTAAAATGGATTGCTCTAAGATGGAGAAGACCTAGCAACCAATTAAATGAAAAAGGGGTTAGGTTCCTCCCAAAAAACAATTATACAAACTTAGTTTATTGTTTGCTTTAAGAGAGTAGACAAAGCAACTAATATAGCAAATATCTTTTGATATAACAATATTTATCCATAGATAACTTTCTAAAATTTTACATATAAGGTATTCAATTGATTTGTAATTATTGTATTGTTCATCACATCATCTATTATTGACAACATTAATATATTAAAAATATATTATGATTTGATAGTACTCCACAAAATTATGATTCAAACATGGATGAAATTTGTTTCTAGTGACTATTAGAAGAAAAGGAAAATTTAAAATTAATTTTGGAATTGGTTTGGGCATAAGAATAGTTATATAATTTAATAGTTAAGTTTAGGAATCCTAAATGGAAAAAGAAACAAAAATCAATATATTCTTATTAATTAATCACTTAAAATAAGGTCTTATAAGACTTAAGATAAATAAAACAAACACCACCTAAGATTCAAATTTAAAATGAACATTAAAGTCAAAATTAGTAAGGGATCACGAGATCTTGATAAAATTTAATTAATTTCAATAGAATTTGATATTATATTTTTATGATGAAAAAATGAAAATTTATTTCCAAATAAATTAGAAAAATTGAAATTATATAATTTTATAAAGGTACTTGAAGTGTACACTATAAAAAGTCATCAACGAAGAAAACATACTGACCAATCAAATAAGAACAAATTGACATTATTTACCTTCAACAAATAATTACACTAAACTTTATTTATTTATGTAATTAAGTTTGGCAAAACATATATAATACAAATAGTTTTTTCTAAAAAGGACCAAAAGAATTATTTTATTATTTTATTTTTGCTACAGTTCTTCATTTTTGTTTTATTTGAAAATCAGAAAATTAGTTTTCATCTCCAAAAGAATTTTTATTTTTTTTCAAGTATATTTTTTATTTCTTAAAAATATATTTATCAAAATTTATATTATCAAACACTTATTATAGTTGCATTATAATGGTCTTCATTGGATGATTGTTGTATATATGTTAGAAAACAATAAGACATAACAATTTAATTAATTAACTTTTTTTACACCTAAAAGTTAAGAGAAGTAAATTTTAGATAAAATACTTCTCTTAAAAAATTTAATATTTTTATAATACATCTAAAGAGGCCTAATTTTAAGATTCAGATATTTTCGAGCATGCTAAAGTTTATTGTAGAAGCATGAAAAGGAATAAAAAAAGGCAAGAGAGTGAGAGAAGAAATTCAACTTTATTAATCAATACATACCTTTTTACCACAAATTTGTTTGATAGCAGTGTTAAGATCGGGATCGGGATGCTCGCACTTATAGTTTGTCTTGTCTAGCGATACTTCTTGTAAATTTGGTGTGCTCAAGGCTCCTGAAGAGAAAAACTTCAGCTCGGGACACTTGTTTACTTCGAATATCACTAACGACGGGAAAATGATGGTGTAATTTCCAGAATAGAAGTTTGTGAGATTTGTTAATTCATAGAGTTTCAAAATCTTCAATTTGCTCAAAGTAATCTTGCCTTCCATTACATCTCCTTGGTTTTCTATTATTTCTGTCATCTCTTTGCAGTAACTGATACTCATTTCTTCAAGAACCATCAGACTATTAGCTGCTGAGGCTGGTACTAAGCTTATCAATCTATCGCAACTATTTACTTTCAAAATCTTTAAATTTTTTAAAGATGCTGATGGAGGCATCAGATTAACCAAATTGTGACACCCTGATACTTCCAGAAATTCAAGCTTTTGAACTATAAGATCCATTTTGGATTCTTGTATCCAAATTTGCTTCAGATTATGAAGCCACAAGAGATGTAATTTCTTTAATTGTGCAAACGTCCCAGCATGTATATCAACCTCGTCACATGAAAATATCTCTTTATATGAACTAGATTTTAGTTGAAGCTCTTCCAAATTGTGAAATTTCTCTAATATACTATGTGGAAGAATTGTTGATTGATCGGCTTTAACCTCAAGAGATTTCAGTTTGGGAAAGAGGTACTTTGAAAACGAGCTTTGACAAGTCATTCTTAAGTGATTTTTGTCTGTTGTCACTTTCTCTAAGTGGAGGAATGCCTAACAATCAAACAAATAAAAACAAACTGGCGTCATATTTCCCACATTTGCGTATATAATTTAAATAATTATTAATCTTGTTCTCTTTTGAAATTTAAAGTAGAACAACAAACCAACTGATGAGGCAAATTATTTATTTTAAATATTGTTTCCAAATAATTACTCATATTTAATCAAAATCTTAAAAACATTCTAGTTAATTTGTAAGGTTATATGATTTACCACATCATCACTTTTTTTTTTTTTTTGGTTCACAATGATTATTTTTTAAATGAACTCAATAGGATCCAAATTCAAAATCCAATTTAAATTATAAAATTGGAGACTTTTCGGAAAAATGTCTCAAGCAAAATACTAAAATTGTTGATGTTAAAAAAGCAAAGAGAGTATCCTAACATCACATAAATTATTATAAATCACTAATACTATGGTAGGCAATTTATGGAACAGGCACACTATTCATATAACAAAAGTTGTGATAAAAAATTAATTATTTGATCATTAACATATCATACATTAAATCACCATTGTCAACAATAATTTTTTAACTTGCTCTGCTCTTCTTTGTAATTGTATATATTTTTTCCTTTAATAACAGTCCTCTATAAAAGGTTGGCTTTAGAGTTTATTTGAATAAAAAAAAAAAAATACATTAATTAGTTTTGATGAACTAATTATGTTTAACAAGGAAAAGATAAATAAATTGGGTCAAAGACATATACTCACAATTGAAAGAGAAGAAATGAGTGTAATACCTGATCAACCAAGAACAAAGATTGTTGCACTGTATGGTCATCATCAATTTGCCCCTCCATATCATGTTTTTGGAATCTGAATAAATCTATTTTCTCACAATCCTCCACTATCAACTCTTTCAACTTTGGCCATTCCGTAGTATGTCTACCAGGGTAGAAACAACTAAGTTCTTCTAAGGAACAGAGATATAGAGAGGTTAGCTGTGGAAATGAAAACCTGGCAGCTGCTTCTTCTACTCCTTCGGCAACAATCTCCTTTATTCCACAATGCTTCACATCAAGCACTTCAAGCTTCAAAAGGCTCCTGGCAGTGGAAGTTGGAAATATATTTTCCAGACTCCGACAGCCACTTAATCTCACTTTGCATAATTTTGGACAGTACTGAACACTTTGAATAACTTGGCTCTGCCATATCCTCCTCAAGTTTTCCATGTTAGAAATGTATATTTCTTGTAAGCTAGGATATGAAACCTATACAAAGATTATAAAATGCAAATGAGAAAACTAGGAAAGTAGAAATAGAGACAATAATAAAATTCATAGTAATCTACCTTGTCATTGAATATAAACTCTCTTAATTCAGGACAGTTGAATATCGTCAATTTCTCTAAAGATGGAAATTCAACATGATAATTGCATTCGTCATCAATTCTTATTAACTCTTCTATATCCTCGCAATATGTTATCTCAAGGTGTTGGAGATGATTAAAGCTTCCAAGAGTAGAAGATGAAAACACATATTTCAAATTACTGCACTCTTTGATGTACATCCTTGTTAAAATTTGAACCCAACTAGACAATGATGAAAGTTGAATGGGCCATATCCTTTCTAAACTGATGTCACGCAGATTCAAGTACTTCAAGTTGGGGAATACGACCTGCAGACACAATTCTCTCATTCAACCAGTACATAATTAAATAAAGTAATAATTTTATTATCAAGTAATAATTTCTTAAACTCTTCCACGTACCAAATTTAGCAAGTTTTAATGGACATTTGAATAACTACAACAGCAGGATTAAGAAATGAGATTGTATAGATGAATCTGTCATGTGATTTATGTAGCAAAGAGCAATGTGAGTAATTGAGTGTTCAAAATCCATTTTATTCAATATGCAAGAAAGAGAGAGAGAACATATGCATACAAATGAGTTTATAATTTATTTGTACCTTTTCGCCTAAAAGTGACAGAGCATCAATCTGGTCCTCTAAAATGATTTCACTCGATGATGCATTCATTGTCAATGGCCTCTGTCTCTCTTGTGATGTTGATGTCACTTCCGTTTCAGAGCAAATCCTTCTTAATCTTGGTAGCTGTCCTAGAGTCAAGAAGTGTAATTGTTCTAGGAACACTGAATTAATTCCTCCATTGTATGCTCTATCAACAATGAAAATCTCTTCCATGTTCTTGCAGTCAAAAACTTCAATTTTTTGAAGTACTGAAAGGTGTTCGACAATTGAGAATGAAAAAAGGTTCTTCAATTTGTGACAATTTTGTACATATATAGTTCTTAATTGGCAAAAACACTTGATCTTGAGTTGATCATGACATATCTTCTCCAGCCTAACCAAATTCGAAAGAGACAATGTCTCTAAAAGGGGAAAAGCAACACAAGTTGCTGCTAACATTGAGTCAACAATACACAAAATGAAGGGATTGTTACAGATACGAAAATGCCTCAATTTTGGAAAACCCTCTCCATCTAATTCACAAAGGACGTTCGTGATTCTCTGTTCTCCATTTAAAAACAAAACTTCAATTCCCTTCAACTGCTTAATTACTCCATCTTCTGAACAAAGGTTGGTATCGGAGCTGACCTGTAATGTTCTTGAAGCTTTTCGGATGGTCCACTTGCCTTCAAAAAAATAAGTTTCCCCTATGAAGGCACTCGTGCCTCCAATATTTATATCATACCTCTTGAGTTTTTGGAAGACCATGCATTTTGGTAGAATTTCAGCATCTGCAACACAAATATGTAAAGCAGTCAGGTGGCACAAATCCTTCAACTCTTCAAGGTTAGCAGCACTTGTTTCAATGTTGAGTTCTTCAACCCGCGCTGATCATACCAATCATCCATATACAATTCTTCCAGCTGAGTTAACCTTGATATGGTTTTTGGTGGAAAAATGAATGAACTTCCCCTCAAATCCAACAATCTAAGCCGATTCAATTTACCTATTGCTTCAGACAATGGTTCTTTTGGAGACTGGGAGTTAAGGAGGACCAAAATTTCCAGATTCTTTACGTCTCCAATGATAGCCATGTCTCCCAAGTTGCAGTTATCCAGATACAATGTTCGAAGTTTTTTCAAGAAAGAAAGTGATGCTGGTAACTCCGATAAGTCCATTTTTCTTAAATGTAGAACTTCAAGTTTTGGCATCCCGTTGAAAAAGTTATCAGGGATGGAAAACTTAGTCTTGGTTTTCATATAGAAAAATGTTAGATGTGGACAATTCAACTCCATAGGAAGCTCAGCAATATCAAGTAAGGAAATTGAAGTGCAATTTTCCAATGCATTCGTTTCTAACAAATCTCCCATCTCATCTACAATCAAATTTTTATGATTTTTTAATGCAATTACTCTACCAACATCGCGAATGACATCATGGATAGAGAACCGTTCATCATTACGAGTTTCAAGCAACAAGGAAGAGTCCTTGAGCTTTTGAGTTAACGTTTTTACTCTATGTCTTGCTTCTTCCATTGTCTTGATTCTTCTGAATAAATTCAAACCCAAGCCATATCTTAACAAATCTTCAAGAGAATCATCAGGAATCAATGCCATTGTACAACAAAGCAAAAATGTTGACTTGAGTTCATCGGATTTTAAATGATTGTAACTCAATAATATACATGAATATGCCTCTTGCGTCACCGATTCATCCTGACTTTCTGAAGATGGGCGTTGAAGTTCTAGCAAGGCATTTTCCCATTCAAATACTTGTTTGTTTTTTAATGCCTTTGCAACTGTAACAATAGCAATAGGCAAACCTCCACATCTTTTGGCCACATCAAAGGCTAACGATTGTAAATCATGGTGCTGAACACAGGAACCTGCTATCTTCTTGAACAAGCTCCAAGCTTCTTTTTCATTTAAAATGCCAATAGGGAAATTACTTTGACAATCCATCTTCAACAATACATTTGTATTTCTCGCTGTCAACAATAACTTACATCCTCTATGATCATCATTTAAAGGAATTCCTACTTTCTCCAAATCGAAACTCTCCCAAATGTTATCTAAAATCAAAAGAACCTTTCTCTCTTGTTTCAGTCTTTCACATAGTGTCCTTGCCCTTCCAGATTGAGTCTCCTCACGAAATGTCAAACTCAATATATCTGCAATCGTTCCTTGAATCTTCATTACATCTGGTTGCTCGGATATTTCCACAAAAACTACAGAATCAAATAGTTTGCTTTCCTCAACCTTGCTACCAACTTCCCTTGCTAGCGTTGTCTTCCCGATACCGCCCATGCCATGGACCCCAACCACGTTAACATTAGGACTGCTCAATGCATTAATTACATCTGTCAAAGTGGACATCCGTGACTCAAAGTCCTCATAAAGTTTGCTAGATGGATGCCACGTCTCCTTTCGAATGGTACGGTAGGAAATTTTACCAAATTTCCCTTCATCGTGGAGCTCAGTGACATTCTTAGCCTTGACCGCTGCATTCTTGCTATGTTGATAGCGCTCCTTCAGATTAGGACATAGACTCTTGAAACACGTCATCTCAGCTTTCTTATTGTCATCAATAATCCGTGTCACCTCATCAATCATCTTGTTCACACCATCCAGCCAATTCACAACTTGCTGTTCGATCTCTTCCCCATTTCTTTTAGCTTCGTCAACCGAATGTTGCACCATATCTTTTCTGCCCTGGAGCTTCACAAGTTGTTTTTCCAGATTCTCAAAGTTGCTCTTGTAGTTCCAGATGTAACCAAGTTGAGTTGAGGTGGAGTCAACCAAGCTTTCAACTGCCTTTTCGGCAAAAGGAGTAACAATTTCCGCCATCTTGAACCTCTTTTACTTATCTTTAGCAGTTGGTAGGATAGATGTCAAGGAAAAGAAAATAAATATAAGAATAACACAAATAAAACAAAAACGGCAACGAGAAGGAGCAAATTGAATTAACGATAACAACAGTGAAAGATTAAAAATAAGATATAAGAGAATTAATCTATATAACTAAAAACAAAAGAAAGAACACAAAAATGGCAATTATAAACTATAACAGAACAACAAAAATCGATCATGAAGGAGAATATAATAGCAAAGTGTTTCTAAGGTCAAACTCAAAAGATGTGCAAAGGGTGGTTTTTTGATTGAACATAAATAAGAAAAGATAACAACTTACTTGGATATTTGATCGTTGATAAGTCAAACCTGGAGTCTAGAGACAACAAAGTGAACTTGTCTTATGACAAAAAACAATAGAAACATAATATATGAAAAGAATATATATATATATAACTGGAACAATCATAGGTAGCAAATTAAACCAACAAAATGACAATAATAAAAACCGACAATAAAAGAATATAATAGCAAAGTGTTTCTAAAATCAAACTAGGAAAAGATGTAAAATGTTTATAAGCCGAAGTGTTTCTTTTCAAAAAAAGTTGTTGCATGCACTTTGTCCCTTGCTTTATTCTAAATCATTTGTAATAGTTATAAACTATCAAGTCACTAAAGTTTATAAATTATCAAGTCACTAAAGTTGAAGGCATAATGTTTTCTTTCTTTAATGAAAGAAATGTTACTAGGACAATTGCAATTTGTGCTTTAGTGATTTTAAAAGTGACCTTATTTTACCAAAGCTTTAGAACTGGTCTTTCATTTTTGCTTCAACTTATAACTTGAAATTTTGTTAACTAAGAAAAGATTTTATTAAGGTTAAATTCCATTATGATCCCTATGTTTAGCAAAATATTTATCTATATTAAATGTGGATTCATTTTTCTCTAGTCATCCTTAAAGTTTACAAAACTCATCAATTTTAAAAACAACATTCATTATTTTTTGGGTTATTATCAGTTTATCCCCTAAATTTAAAAATAAAATCAAATCACCCTTAATTTTGAAAGTAATAGCTAAAACAATCTAACCATTAAGTGAAATGGTGAATCTGTTAATAAAGTAACGGATTCATTATTTTGCAGGGTAAGCCATGATGGCAGACATGGATTCCAACTAGATTAAAGTATAATTTGTTAATTTAATAAAAAAAGAAAAAATAAAAAACCACTTAAACAACAAATTAAAAAAAAAAAAAAAAAAAATCAGTCTCTCTCTCTCAATCTCTCACCATCTCTCTTTTACTATTTCTCTCTCTCTCTCTCTCTCACATAATCTCTCACCCTATCTTTTTCACTGTGGCTTGCCGATCATTAAATGAACCCATCATCAAACCCAAGAGGCTTTGATGATTGATTCCTCACTGGGAGTTGAGACCTGAATCTCTTCCCTTCTCTTTCCTTCCTTCCTTCTCTCTCTCTCTCTCTCTCTCTCTCTCTCTCTCTCTGTCTCTGTCTCTCTCTCTCTGTACATGTGATTAGGTTAGTAAACCTACTAAGTTTATTAGTTAGGTTGGGTGTTGTTTGGGTGATGTGGGTATAGGTGTGTGGCTATGACGACTGGTGTGTGGTAGTGTTTGGGTGGTATGGATGAAGTGTGTGTGTTGTTTTTCGAGTGTATGAAGGCTGGGTGATGTGGGTTCATATGGGTTCGTCGTCACCGATATGGTTGATTGAAGATCTTGATGGTTTTTGGGTTGTTTTTATTTGGTTGCAAAGGTATACACAAGTGCTTGGGTTTGTTCTTCAACAAACCTAGGTGTCTGGGTTAGGGTTTTTTTTTTTTACTTTCAATTTGTCAAATTATTTATTTGGGGTTTTTTTTTTATATTTTTTTAAATTTGTCAATTTTTTTTTTATCTTTAATTTGTTTAATTAGTTGTGTGACCTTTAACAAAGCCGAGTGCATGGGTTCGTCCTTTAATAACCCTAAGTGTCTAGGTTTGTTTTTAATTTTTTTTTTTTATTTGTCTAATTTTCTTTTCTATTTAATTTTTTGAAATTTTATTTAATTTTTATTCTTTTTCAGATTGGAGATCAAATAAGAAAAATTATTTAACTTTTTTAATTTTTTAAAATTAATCTTCACTACCTTTCTTAAAATGGATTGTAGAGATATATCGAAATTTTTTTATTTAATAATTATTATTATTTTAATTATTTAAAATTGTAATTTTTTATTTATTTTTATATAAACTTAATTGTAATTTCCAAATATTTTTATTTTTAATTTATTTTGTTATTTTTTTTTATTTTGATTATGAAAGGGTAGTTAGTTAATTGACTAATTTTTTTTTAATTTTTTAATTTTTCAATATAGCAAGGGTATTTTGATTTTTTATTATTTCATCATAAAACCACTAAATAATTTAGATGGAAACAACTTTTACAGAATGTTAGGGGGTTTTTTAGTTAATATTTCAAAAAATTAGGGTAAGCTAATTTTATTTACCATTTTGGGAGTTGACTTTTCCCTTAGTTTTTTTAATAGAATTGATTGGCTCCCAAAACCCAACACTGAAAATGATCAAATTATTTCAAATAAAAAAAAAATAAGAAAATGATCAAATTACCCCTCATAAAAATAAATTATAAATTTAAAAGAAAAAGATTTTTTTAATCTCTATCTTCCATCGATATTGATGGACATAGAGTTTGTTGAATAATTTAAAAAAAAATGATCAATAAAGAATTGACACATCAATAAAAATTAGGATAAATTATATAAATACATTCGAATGTTTGTAAATATTACATAAAAATGACAACTATCATCTTTTTAACACTAATATTACTTCAAGTTTCAAAAATTTAACAAAAACACACTAACCATTAAAAATTTTAGTAAATTAATTATTTAATAATTATTATTTTATTAATATATCACTATCCTATTTTAAAAATTAGTAAAAATTCATTAATATATCATTACTTTTCATTAATTTATCATTATTTTATTTTAAAAAATATAATTACTTAATTAATTATTATTTTATTATTAACATTAATTAAAATATAAAAAATAATTTCACCATCTACTTCAACAATCATCATTCCTTTCGTCGTTTTCATCTTCCATGAACCTCACCCTTCTTCATCATCAATCAATCTCCTCATCTCCATCCCTCTATTTCAACATCATATCCATCTCCATCACAAAATTAATCCATCACAACATCACAAAAGATCCATCTCAAAGTGTAAAAAAATTAAAAAAAAAAAAAAAAAAACAGTTAGTCAAACTCGTTCCCCCCAAACGCACCACTATCCGCCATTAAAGAACCAGACCCAGACAACCCAGATCAACAAAAAGCCAAACAAAAAAAATAATTAAAAAAAAAAAAAAAAAGCTTCGAAGCTTGCTTGAACTTTTAATCAGAGGTGAATGTGACAGCAATAGAGAGAAAGAGAAATAGAGTTCATATCAAAGCTGTCTTTTTCTTTCTTTCTCTCTAATTAGTAAGTGTCAGAGAGTGTTTTTTCGTGCGTGAATATGTGTGCAGAGTGTTGCCCGAGAAAACCGTGGATTCGCTGTCCAAAGAAGCATTGTTGCTTCCATATAAATGGGCGTGTCGTTGCAAACCCCCAACTCACTGAGTTTTTGTGCTTGAGAGGGTGGGCTTTTTTTTTTTCCCCTAGCGTCTTCACTTGCGCAGTCCCCAACTCACTGAGTTCTAGTTGAATCAGAAATCATGGGGCCCGCTCGTTTGAAGTCGAGGGCTGGTATTGAGTCTTGATTGTTTCCAATGGGGCCCACTTATGTGACGTGACTCGTGAGTGAGTGAGCGAGCGAGCGAGCGAGAGATTCTCTGATTTTGGGTGCTGTTGCGAACCCCAGAAAAGTTTATTAAGTAGAGCAAAGAAAGGTGACGACGTTCTAAACTTTGTTGATTTTTAAATTTATTAATATATTATTAAAAAATAAATAATCCCTCAATTATTATTTTAAAGTTGGTTAACGATTCATGAGGTATTTTTATTGAATTTATGAAAAAATGATAAAAAAATTAAAAAAAATTTTGATTACCGTCTGATAGAGATCTGAATCATCACCAGATGGAGATTTAGAGATCTCCAAAATCGAAAATAGCATAAAAGTCAATTATTTTTACTTAATAACACAAAAGGGCAACTATAGAGTAAACTAACGGAACAACAGTGAAAATCGAAAATAAGAGTGAATAAATTAAGTGAAAATAACGACTTACTTTGGTATTTGACTGTAAATCGAGCTTGAATTACTTGACACACACCTAACACAAGAGGAAACAACAGAGTCAAAATATAAATTTAGAGCTTCTGATATCAAAGAAAGAAAATAATAACTCACTTGTATATTCGATCCTCAAACAAGTCTACAATTAAATTAATTAATACAAACTGATTTTAAATTATGTTAAATTAAAGATGTGAATTTCTTTGATAAGTTTCAAGATAAAATTAAAAGGTGCTTTGGGAAAAGTTTTCACATTTTGTTTTATAGTCTATCCTCCAATTACAAATTATTTTTCATAAAAAGTGACAATACAGTTGAGGGAGACCTTGATTGGTGGCTGGCTAGCCTACCACCCATTTTCTTACGATTGAGTCATCAGTCAACTAAAATAATATGTAGTTTGTGACATGAAACAAAATTAAAGAATGCAGCTTTTGGATAGGCGAAAAGACAAAATTGACAACAAAAAAAATTAGCGTTGTAAAATTAATAATGGGCAGAGGAGTAAGAACCGATGAGGAAATAGAACAGCGCTACAAATAGACAAATAAAATGCTTGCATATAAAATTAGCTCCATACAGACATCCAGTCTTATTGCAAGTGACACGACATTCTTCAATAAATTTTTTAGATTTATTATGTAAATAATGTGATAAGTTAACTTATAATTATTATAATATTAATATAATATTTCATAATCGTTATAGTATATGAATAAATTCTTAGCTTACATAATTTTATTCTTTTAAAAAATAAGGAAAAATTTTCAAGCATGATATTGGGCAACAACAATTATTGAAGCTCTATCATTAAATTCACCAATTTGAGATAAATTGAGTAAATTTCCTTTCGGTGGTCGTATTATTTCTCATTTATTTTAGTAGTGGGAGTTAATAGTTTCAAAATAAGGAAGTGGATATTCAAGCTTCACAACTAATGATTAATTTCAATAGATAACAACAACACTATAATTCATTCAATGTCAACTTCCAAAAAATAAGTTTGAGATGGATTAATAATCACATACATTTTATTATATTATAATTGTTAATAAGTTTACGCACAATATTTTATAATATTGTATTTCTTGTTTGATCTCAAAACTGTAAAATGAAGAAATTTAGTGGGTAGAAAACAGAAAGGGTAATGATAGAGAGAGAGGGAGAGAGAGAGAAAATGGGGAAACTTTGATGTTAATACTGCAATTATTTAATCCAAAAATTAATGTGTTTATTAAATAAGGACCCAATTATTTCAAGCAAGGGATGGTACAAAAGTCAAAGTTTCCTAAAGGTTAGGGTTGTATGCACATCATATACATTGCGTATACTCAGCCACTATTTCCAAAAAAAAAAAAAATTACAAACATACGTTTATGCTTTCTCTTCATACATCGCTATTGGAACGTGATTTCTAGCAACATCGGAAGGCTTATGATTAGTTTGAGGGGCAATAAAAGTATGTACGTTTTCTTTCTATTTTTTTTCCTCTCATCTCAAATTTATGATTTGGTTTTAGGAATATTAAGCCTTAATTTGATTCCTAAGTTTTTGCACAAAGGTGTGTTAGGCTGGATTTATGGACTTTAACATAATAGCAAATGCTAGAATTTTTTTTTTTTTTTTTACTAGGATATACTTAATGAAAATTTCTACAAATTTACATGTAATGAGATTGATATGTCTACTACTTTTCTGTTAGACATATTAAGAGATATAAATTAGAAATGGGTTGTGTTCGAAACCGAAATCTGATGGACTGATTTCTAATCTATGAGGTTTTGACGTTTTTGAGCATGCTAATGATAGTGCAATGATCTAAAAATTTTCTCCAGGTTAGTCAATATGTTTTGTGTCTTCATGCAATATTTTTGCAGCACTGGACTCTTAGATAATTAAATAAAAATACAAATGTAAGGATAAGTCTGATTGAAAATGTTGGACACTCAAGATAGGTTTTTAAGTTTAGACTTAAAAGACTCTTTTAATCTTTGTAAGTGCTTTTTTTGGTTTTGTATTTATGACAATTTTCTACTTATAATTGTATAGGGCTTGATTGATTTTTGGATATAAAAATAAGTTGATTCGGATTGTTTCAAGTAAGAAAATTGTTCATAGCACGTATTATATTTGTTTTTTTGCAATAAATTTGGCCTTTACAATTGAATGTTTTCTATTTTATTTGCTGTCATTTATCTTAAGCAAAGCATATTTCATATTTTAATATTGTTTTTTAAAAAAATTTTAGACAAATCTATTTTGAATAATCTTTTACAAAATACACGCAAAAGTTTAACTTTCATTAAATACTAGGTTTTAGAAAATATATGCAAAAGTTTGTTTAAGTTAATATGAAATTAATATTACACATTTTCAATTTATTTTATTCTCAAAATTCGTTAAACATAAAAATATATTGTAATTGTGATTTTTTGTTTATTTATACGAAACATTATAAAATGTTTTGACTCATTGTTCGTAGTTCCACTATCATTATTATTGTCCTAGTTAGATTATTTTGTACACACCTACCATTGTCATTATCGTTATTGTTGAGTCACATGAGTATATGTGATATACCGTTATCGTTACCTAGGCACTATTTAACATGAGCCACTAGTTTTTGTTTAATAAATATTTATGTAAAATGTTTATTATTGTAATATGTATTTATCTTATATGATTCGTTTATTGAAAATATTGCAAATGTTTTATTATTTTCTAATGTCATATAAAATTTACTAATTGAGTTTGTGTCTTACCCCTCGTCATAATATTTTTACAAAGCAACTACAATTATATCAGGACACTGAGTTTTATATCAATTAAAGATTGACTTCAAGAAGGAACTAACAGTTAGAGCTCATTTCTTATTGTTTTAGTTGGAGAATTATTATTATTATTATTTTTAGTTTTATCTATTTCTTAGGATTGATTTTCACTTGGGTTTTGTTATTACTAAAACATTTTAATAGTTGGAGTTTGACTTCAAACTTTTGATTGCATAAATATAGTTTGGAATTCAAGTTTTACCATATATCATTCTAGCTCCTTTTATCGAAATTTGGGTGTTACAAATAATTAAAGGGAAAAAAAATATATCATGATCACAATATCCTTTTTCAAACCCAAATCAATTAAAAGTTCAAATAAGAAGAACCGATTTTTTTTGTTTTCAGTTCATGCGGACCCATATTCTTCTTCAAAACCAAATCTTTTCTCTTCAATGGAACCTAGATCTACAACAATTTTTTTCAATCAAAATCACAACATACTTCTTTTCTTAAATTAAACACTTTCTTTTCTATATAAATTTTAAAAAAGAAAACAAAAATCCAACGAAAATGGAGTAGCATCCACCACAGATGGGACGGTCTCCATCAGACATGAAGCAGAGTCCATCTTTGATGGAGCAATGATCTCCAGCAATGATCTCCATCAATGATGGACACCATCCATCTCTCATAAAGCCTCAGATCAAACTAACAATACAATAACCCAATTGGTACACACACAGCAGAGACAACACACAAGTGAGGGAAAACAAATTAGAGAACATAAAAGGACAACCGCAGAGCAGATAGGACAACAGTGAAAATAAAAAATAATAGTAAATTAAGTGAAAATAACGAGTTACTTTTATATTTGACTATAAATCAAGCTTGAATTACTTGAAGCACACCTAAGACTGAAGGAAAACAACAGAGTCTAAATTAAATTTTAGAGCAACTGAGATCAAACAAAGAAAATAATGAAGTAAGGCGGCCAAAATAACGACTGACTTTTATATGTGATCCTTTAACAAGCTTAAAATTAAATTACTTGATACAAGCTAAAGGAGACAACAGCGAAAACCAGAAGTGAAATACTGAAATTATCTCACGGCAAAGATATGAATTTCTTTGAGAGAGCTGATAAGTCTGTGGACAATATTAAAAGGTGCATTCAGAAAAGTACATTTGCTTTACCCTCCAATTTCAACAGTTATCCGTCACCACTGACACTCCTTCCAAAAAATGTCTTCTATCTAATTGGAAATCTCTTCTTCCAAAATGTTTTCTACCATAAATAAGAAAGTGGACAAATGAGTTGGTTGTTCCATTTTCATAATTATTTTAAATGTTTTTTAGGTGATTTTCAGTTTCATTATTAAATTACAAATTTATTTTTATGAAAATGAACACAATGAATCCAAAAGTCCACGGACAATAATAAGGTGAGAAGCTGGCCCATTAAAATGGAAATTATCTTAGAGAAAGGAACACAAACTCGTGACATTTTTTTGTACTTTTCATGAAAGTGACAGAAAGTTGAGGGAGGGACTGATTGGTGCTTGGCTGGCCTGGCAGGCACTGCATCCTTGAAATACGGCCATACTCTTCCTCTTCTTTTCAAAAGTAGTGCAAATAACATGTGATGAATTCTTATAACTCTACCTTCTACTCAATAGTTTGAGCTCTTTTATTTTTCAGTACTTGATGGTTTGAGCTTTGATAAATGTTCTTCCTTTCATCTATTTTTTATTTTTTTTCTTTCTTCTATTTTTTCCTTCCATTTTTCTCCTCCTTTTTCTCATCATTTTTCTATTCGGATTCTTCTATTCTATCTCTACTATATCATTCTTCATAAAAAAAATATCCAAAACCTTATTTTAATGTTCATAACATTGAGTTGAATAGTTATTTATAGTGAAAATATGATTTGAGCTGTTTTGGATCAGAAAGATTTTTCTTATTATTATTATTATTTTTGTTATTTATAGTTGGATTTGTAAGATTACTTGAATTAAAAGTTGAAAACAAGAAAATAATAAGAAAAAAAACTGGAATTTGAGAGGACAAAAAAGCTTAAAGATTTGAGAACCAAAAAAAAAAAAGAGAATAAAAATTTATTAACTCTAGAAGGAAGGAAAGAACCTTTCGGAGAGTTAATTAACTCTCAAACGATCATTTGAGAGTTGATTTTTATTTTATCAAGACTTAATAAGTATCCCGCAAAAATCAAATACGATGCAAGGGTATTGTTATCCGTGAGCTATTTGAACTCTAACTATCAATTAGATAATAGAGACACAAAAAGGTGGGCTCACAGAAGCTACACTTCACTTATGTATCGTGTGTATAAAAAATTATGGATCTATTTAAAAATAAATATTAAAGACAATTAAAAAAAAAAAAAAAAAAAGAAACAAGCCTACCTTATTTACTGTTAGATTTGTGGTTGGATCTTATGGTTGGCTGCCTATGCACCGTGTGAGCACTGCAATGATATATATAAATATATATTTTTTAAATATCTGCAATGGTGATTTTTACCATGTTAAATATTTACAATTTTAAACCAAAAAGCTATATTTAAGTTTTAATTTGTTAAACTTTTTCACCTAAACATGTAATTGATTTATTATTGAGTTGGACTATAATACCTGAACTTGAGCAATGGTAAATAGACTCTCCCAATAAACTCTCTGAAGATATTCTCTATTCAGCAGAGGACATGCGTATAAATTGTAATTTTGTGAATTACTTGAAGTACACCTAAGATAGAAGAGGAAACATCATAGTCATAATTAAAAATTTAGAGCTTGTGATCAAACAAAGAAACTAACAAAATAAGAAGGTCAAAATAACAACTCACTTGTATATTTGATCCTCAAATACGCTTGAAATTGAATCACTTAATACAAGCGGAAGGAGACAACAGAGAAAACCACCAGTGGAATACTCTTAATGCGAAGATAAGAATTTCTTTGATAAGTTTCTTTGAATAGTCTAGAGACAATAAAGTGAAAAGCTGGCCATTAAAATGGAAATTATTTTTCAACAGCCTTTTCGGCAAAACCATTAGCAATTTCGGCCATTTTGAACCTCTTTTACTTGTCTTTAGCGGTTGGAAAAAAAATTGAAAAATAGATGTCAAGGAAAAGAATATAAATATAAGAATAACACAGATAAAATAAAACGGCAACTACAGGGAGAATGTAATAGCAATTATAAACTATAACAGAACAACATAAATGAATCATGAAAGAGAATATAATAGCAAAGCGTTTCCAAGTTCAAACTCAGAAGATATGCAAAGGGTGGTTTTTTTTTTTTTTTATTGAACGTAAATAAAACAAGTTGGCAACTTACCTGGATATTTGATAAGCCAAACCCGGAGTGTAGAGAGAACAAAGCGAACTTGTTGCTCTAGTCGTCTAGAGATCCTTCACTACCAGCCGCTCTACCTTTTCTAGTCCTTGAAGCAGAATATGGGATGTGGGAGGCTCTTGGGGTGGTAGGTGGCGAAGAGGAGACAGAGAATGCGGAGATGTGGTAGGCAATGGATGAAGGGGATGTGGTCGGAGAATGCGGGTCGTCGGGTTCGGTTTGGTGGGGGATTTTGAGACTCTGAGAGAGAGGATGGAAAAAAAAATTTTTTTTTTTTCTTTTGAATAATATTAAGGTTGCTTGTGTGGAGAGTATGAGGCTGGTGGGGATTTTGATGTGGTGGCTTCGTTAATAACACAAAAGGGCAGTGACACTGATGCTGACACTGCTTCAAAAAAAGAAAATAATTTCTATTTAATTGGAAAACTCTTCTTTCAAGATTTTTTCCAGATCTTCCTCAGTGCTGTACACCAAATTTCATATGATTTTGATGTAAAAACTAAATTTTTTTTACTCTACTATATTTTATACTAAATTAATGTAAAAAGACAACTTCAAAAATATTTTATACACAATTCTATAAACAATATTAATTTATTTATTTATTTTATTTTATTCTCAAATAAATACTCATATATATGAATAAAAAAACTTAAAAATTACTTACATAATTTTTTTAAATTTTTTACTAATATTATTATCATTAATTTTTAAATAATTTTTTAGTCACTTCATTTTTTAACTAATTTTTATCCAACTAATTATTTATCCATCTAATTTTTTTATCCACCCCCATTTTTCCTGCTAATTTTTTATCCACCCCACTCTAAAATCATATTATCAAATAATTACTCATAATGTATAAAAAAAATTATTAATTACTCACACATATATATTTTTTATTTTTTACAAAATATTATTCTTATTCTCTTCCATACTTTATTCAAAATACAATACAAAATCTAAAGATATATGATCTCAACCATAATCATTCAAACGTTTCTTCTCTACTTTCAAGTCTAATTACGAAGATTTCTCAACATATATTGAAGGTATAGACTCAAATGATAAAATGCATATATGTTTAGATTTTCACATTCAACATTGTTCACTGATTGAAAAGATTCACTCACAACATTCTAATTGTCAAGTACACAATTTATTAAATTACAAATTATTTTTCTTAGAAAGTCACAGGAAGCCGAGGGACCGCCTAATTGTTGCTTGGTTGGCCTACCATCAATTAATTACCATTCATTTTCTTACAAGTTACAAGTGGGTCATCAGTACATGCAACAAAATTAAATTATCATCAATGCATGCAACAAAATTAAATTATTAAAGTATGCAGCTTTTGGACAGGTAAAAAGACAAAATTGACGACGAATAATGATCTGGCAAGTATCAATCAATCAAAACATCTCTTCCAACAATCCACGTCACTAACTTTCATTAAGATACTTTTAGGGACGTAACTAGGCTAGAGACATGATTAATGGGATACATCGATATGCGAAGAATATTTAAGAAAAATAGAGTTTTTCCATGAATTTAAAGTGTATTATATGCCTTTTTTTTCTTTTTTCTTTTTTTTTTGCTACATTTTTTTTTTACTTTTTTTTTCACTCTCTTTATTTTAATTATGAACACATGCAAATTTTTTTCTTATTTTTCTTAAAAAATATGCAACACCATTTTCTTTGTAAATAACAACTCTATTTCCTCAAACATTAATAGGTATGGAAAATATGTAAAAGTTTTAAAAAATTACTCCAAATTTGGAGTAAAGTGGATGTTTGGCTAAAAAAAGAAAAAATAATCTTATTAAAAGGTTCAAAATAACTAACTAGAAAAAAATATATAACAACGGGTAGGCTAGAAACATGGTCTAGCTATCATCTTTAAGAGATCAAAATAATCATCTATATACACTAATTCATTGAACTTTCAAATGTAGTAACATTTTTTTCTTCTTTTTTTTCCTTTTTAAGTAAATGTCAACTATTAAAGTATAGAGATCATCACAAGCATATATCAACAGTGAAGCTATATAAACAATAATGGGCAAAATATGGGCACTCTCTAAGAAAAATATAAGCTTAAAAACTCACTTGGATAACAAAATTCTTTGACATCTCAACTTTCAACGATTCAATCTATGTCACCTATCAAACTTTTTCTTTCACACTTCTCAATAGTCAAAACATATATAAATAAATAGCATGACATTTCTTACCAAATCATGAATAATATGTAATAACATAATTAAAAAAATCATCACTTCATTCAACTTCTCAAAATTCATGGATAATGTCTAAGTGAGCAACACAAAACAAATGCATAAACCTTCAAGTATAAATTATAAAATCAAATTTTTTTCAAAAATTTCATCACGTAAATCAAATTTTGAGCCCTTATCCCTATTATGTCCATTTTCTCGACCTGGGTAAATGACCCAGTAAAAGTCCAATTAGACATTAACAGAAATGAAGGCCCAGAAGACGCGTGCTCCAAATCACTACCACGAGCTCGACCAAATCGCAAGGTCGCCCAGATCGCGAGCTTGCATAGCCGCCAAACCATCCAAGCATATCTCCTGCCCATATTGGCCCCTACCCAGCTTGCATGATCTGACAGACGAGGGGTCTGTTCCAGGAGAAGCCTTATATAACAAGTTATCAGAATCACCAACTTTCCTGATTTCACGTCGGAAACCACCTACATAATTACCGAAAAACATTCAATACGGCGGCTATGCATTTAATGCAGGGAAGACTTCTTTTTGTGCATTAAATACAGACGTGCGCATGGAAAAGGTAATCATTGTTTTTACAATAAATGCAGTATGACTTATGCCAGGATTAGCTGAAATCCCCATCATTTGTAACATGTAAAGCACTCCTTTGTATCTCATTTTTGTATCTCTCTCCCCTCTATAAATAGAGAAGATTTTTATTGTACCAACAACGGAAGCATACTAGGATACCATCACTCTGCCGAAATTTACCCAGAGTGTCTCGTGGACGTATGCGCAGTCGCCGAACCACGTAAAATTTTTTGTCTTTGCATTCATTCTTCTCCCACCTTTCTTCATTAATCATCTCATTACTACCATCCAACAACCATGACCAATATTCCTTCACATTCATTACGATATATCAACCTTAAACCCCATTTATTACGAACTTACCACCATTTATTATCAATTATTACCACGATTGCAGTCTGGGTCCCTGAATCTCTAGGTCAATCATTTTCGAACGTCGACAATCCCCAACTCTATTCCAAACATTGTCCTCAATGTTTCCTCTAACCATTATCCACAACTCAAACAACTATCCAAAGATATAAGGAAATAAAAAGAGACAATATAAAATAGCAAAGGAGAGATCACACCTTGTTGGCGTCATCATATAAGCTAACAACAAGAATATATATCAAGAATACACATTAGAATATCATTAATATTTGAAGAAGGAAGAAAATCAATGAAGTCCTAAAAATACAGAGAAAAGAGAAACAATAATAATAATAATGCAAGAAAAGCAAATTTTTTTTTAAAAAAAAATGCCTAACAACTACCAAAAAAAAAAAAAAATGGAAACATAGTGGGTCAACCATAATCATCTAGACGTATCTTCTCTACTCTTAAGTCTAATTTTGAAAATTCCTCAACGTATACCAAAGGTGTAAACTCAAAAGATAAAAAAAAAAAAAGAACTATTCAAATTTTCGCATTTAATACTGTTTACTAATTGAAAATAATAATATGTAGTTTCTGAAACCTACAACAAAATTAAAGTATGCATCTTTTGGATAGGGAAGAAGACTAAATCAATAGCAAAGGATGATCTCTCATGTGTCAATCAATCGAAACATCTTGTTCTTTTTTTTTTTTTTAACTTTTTTTCTTCTAAGTATTGCCACATTCAACCATCCACATCACTAGCTTCCATTAGCACTTTCTTTAAGGATGTGATATAGGTTAGGAAAATGGTTAACAAAGAATGAAATATACGGATATGTAAAGAAAATTTAAGAAAAATAGAGTTTATCATGAACTTAAGATGTATTATATGTCCTTGTTTTTCATGCATTTTTTTTTTTTTTTTACTTTTTGTTGTTTAATTTTTTTTTTAAATTTTGAGACACATGCAAATTTCTTCTTCTTCTTCTTCTTTTTTAATATGCAAAACCTTTTCTTTAGAGGAAATTTCAATTTAGTCCCTAACGTTTAGAAAAATATTACTTTTTTACTTATTTATACATTTCGAATATCCAGTGTCCTTAAAATATGATAAGTTGATCAATTTAGTCTTTCTATCATTCGGCCATTAGTCAAACTTAACTGTTAAAAAGGTATTTTGGTCCTTTTACTCCATTAGCTATTTAAAATCAATAAAAATAAATCTTAACATTTGCACCATCCATCAAAGTTGTAATGGATGATAGAGATTTAATATAAAATTAAAAATTAGAAATAAATTAAATTAAATTAAATTAAAAATTATTTTTTTAAAAAAGGCCCTTAAAGACCTTAATCTTTGCAAATATTATGGCAGAGATGGAGAATTTCTTTATCTCCCCATCTAGTGGTGGTGGTTGGCGACAATCGCAATGTCAAAAAGGATGAAAGAGAGGAGGGCTTGGCTTTGGTGCAGTAGATGTTGATCAGCAAGTAGACAATAGACTCATATTTGACGCAAAATGACTTGATGGACTGCCATTATGGAGGTTGTTGTCATGATTGTTTGAAGTCACTTATGATCTCGGCTAGGAAAGAGAAAGAAGACTCTTAAGGATGACATTTTGGATGCGAGAATGGTAGAGGAGGAAGACCCATTTGAAGTCAATGATGATGATGATTTCTTGGAAACGGTTAGAGAGGGAAGACTCATTTTGATGTGAAATGGCTTGTTGGATGCTTGGGGACACTCTGAGAAGGAAGACCCATTTGAAGTCGATGGTAAAGGAACAGATACGAGAATGACGGGGGCAGCTTCTCCATAAAGAAGACCTGCTTAGGGTGGCCACAACAGGGATAGTGGTGGTTATTGGTAGCTGTTTGTTGATCTAGTTGGTTGATAGTGGTTGTTCATTATAAGCTTTTGGTTTGTCGATGATTTTGATAAATAGATGAGTTTGATTTCTGTGTGTGGTGATGATGATTTTTTGAGTTTGATTTTGTTCCTCTTTAATGTTTGATTTTTGGGTTCTGAATTTGATTTCTTCATTGCATTCTTCAATAACGTTCATCTGTACATTTTTAACAATTATATAGTTTTTATTTTTATTTTATTTTGATTAAAAATTTGTTTTTATTTTCATTTTTTCAATTTTTAATTTTAATTAAAATAAAAATAAAATAAATTAAAGGTGTTTTGGTCTTTGTACATAATTTGTGAGAGTCGACTATTAGTTGTTTGGTTAGAGAGATTAATTTAATGAATTTCTAAAATGTTAGGGATGATAGGTATTTAAAATGCATAAGTGAGTAAAAAAGTAATATCGTACTAAACACTAGGGACTAAATTGAAATTTTCTCTTTTCATTATAAATAATAACTCTATTTCCTCCCACATTAATAGATGTGGAAAACATGTAAATTTTTGAAAAACTACTCCAAATTTGGAGTAAGGTGGATGTTTGGCTACCAAGAAAAAAGTTTCACTAAAAGGCTTAACATGGCTAACTAAAGAAAATATATGATATTGGGTAGGCTGGAATGGCTCAAATGATATAAACATAGCTTAACTATCATCTTCAAGAGATCAAAATAATCATCTATGTACATTATTTCATTGAACTTTCAAATGTAGTAACATTTTCTTTTCTTCCTTTTTGTTGTTGTTGTTGTTGTTAAGCAAAGGTTAACTAAAGCAAAATTAAAGTATAGAGATCATAATAAACACATACCAATGATGATGCCATGCAAACAATAATAGGCACGATGTGAGTTCTCTCCAAGAAAGATATAAGTTAAAAACTCACTCGAATAAGCAAAATTCTTTGACATATCAACTTCCAATGATTCAATCTATATCACCTGTCAAGCTTCTTCTTTCCCACTTGTCAACGGTCAAAACATATATAAACATATAGCATGATATTTCTCCAAATCATGAATAATACATAATAACATAATTAAAAAATCATCACTTTATTCAACTTCTCAAAGTTCATGAATAATGCCCAAGAGAACAACAAAAAACAAATGTATAAATCTTCAAGTGTAAATTATGAACTAATTTTCTTTAAAAAAAAAAAAAAATCAGCACTTTAATTCAAAAATTTCAGCCCTCATCCCCAAACATATTTTAAATATTCTCCTCAATGTTTCCTCTAATTGTTATCCACAACTCAAACAAGTATCTAAAGATATAAGGAAATAAAAAGAGACAACATAAAATAGTAAGAGAGAGTTCACACCTTGTTGGTTTCATCATGTAATCTAATAACAAGAATATAAATCAAGAATACATGTTACAATACCATTAGTACTTGAAGAAAAAAATAAATGAAGTACTAAAAACATGAAAAGAGAAATAATAATAATAATAATAATAATAATGCAAGAAAAAATAATAAAATAATAAAAACAAAAAAATTCCTAACAACTAAAATAAAAATGGCAGTGTAGTTGATCAACTATAATAATTTGATTGTATCTTCTTCACTGTCAAGTCTAATTGTGAAGATTTCTCAACATATATTAAAGGTGTAGACTAAAAAAAATAAAAAAAAATAAAAAATTATTTAGAGTCTCACATTTAATACTCTTTGCTAATTAAAAAGATTCATTCAGGTGTCCTAATTATCGAGTACATAATTTATTGAATTACAGAACATTTTTTATAGAAATTATTTTTTTTCCGACACTATTGAAGAGCCTGATTGTGGCTTGGCTGGCTTACCGTCAGTTGATTACCACCCATTTTCTTACAAGTGAGCCACCAGTCCATTTGTTCAGAAGACAAATTGACAACCAAAAAGGTTAGTGTTGTAAAATTAATAATCGGCAGGGAAGAAGGAACTGATAAGGAAACAGAGCAGAGCAACAAACATATAAACGAAATGCTTGCATGTGAAGTTATTTCCATACAGACAAACACTATTGGCAGACAACACTACATTCTTCAACTCCATCAGTTGATTAATAATTATTATAATATTAATATAATATTCCATCGTTGTTATAGTATTTGAATAAATTTTAAGCTTATATAATATTATTCTTTCAAAAAAAAAATTAGGAAAGTTTTGAAAAGATTGTGCATTGGATCCAGAGCATCTCCTTCCATGCAAAGAGGGAAAAAAACAATAATGCAGACAAGAAACTGCCTTGAGTCTCACGCTTCCTTTATGATCTCTTACCACCAAACCCGCCCCTATCTTTTTCTAGGCTTTGTCGATAGCTGCATCATAATTCATCTTGAAAACGTCTCCTGGAGGAGAGGACCAAAACAAAGGCATTTGGTTGTTAATAGGGTTTGAATTACTTAAGGCACACCTAAAATAGAAGAGAAATATCAAAATATAAATTTAGAGCTTCTGATATCAAATAAATAAAATAACAACTCACTTATATATTTAATCTTCACACAAGTTTAAAATCGAGTTATTTAATACAAAATTATCTAAAATTATTTTAAAGCAATTGTATGAATTGCTTTAATAAGTTTATGGGATAATATCAAAAGGTGCTCCCGTCAAAGTTTTTGTGTCCAAAAAATATTTTCCATTTAATTGGAAACCTCTTCTTCCAAAAATGATGAAGTCCGAAATTACTAGTTGATACACAATAGAAAAAAGAGCCATGGTTTTTTTTTATTAGAAAAAAAAAAAACCATGCTAATATGTTAAATCAAGCGAAAGATAAGGAGTTATTTCTACAGTAGAATGACAGTGGCTCCACATCAAATTGTCTTAAAGTGGAAGACTTGAATTTTTTTTCTTTAATAAATGACTGACAAATGATTTTAATTTATGGGACCATTTGAATAGACGTATGCTAGACAGATGAGGAAATGGGCTCAGTCCGTACTTTTTCTTCAAAGATCCGTACTTGAATGATGGACAAAGTTGGTGCAAATTTTAATTTATGGGACCACTTACTTAGATGAATTAGATGAACTCCAATGGAGCATCAAATTGATGTAAGTCAAAATGGTCTTTAATGTGGACACTAAAATATAAGTTTTAAAGTAAAAATTTGGTGTTGATGAATAGTATAATATCAAATTTGATATTATATTATTCATCAACATCAAATATTTTCATTCATAATAAATTAATTTATTTAAAATATATAATAAATTATTATAAAAAAAAATATCATTTAAAATATTTTATTGAGATCTTTAAAATGAGTATAATATTGAATATGTTTTAATGTATTTTTAAATTTTTAATAATATTAATTAAAAAATTATGTATAGAATATTTTTTGAAGATACTATTTGTATCAATTTGGTGTCAAATACATTGAAGTGTCAAAGAATTTGATATAAAATAATTTAGTGTTAACATCAAAATTATGCAAATTTTGGTGCACGACATTAGAGGTGGCCTTATAAAGACCGGCGGTTTGAAAGAGAGAGAAGTTGGCTCAGATTTAAATACGTGGGATCACTTGACAAGACACGTGTTTTGGAAGAAAGAATGAATTTGCCTCAGACTTTAATACGTGGGATCACCTGAAATTTTTTTAAAATGTTTCTGTTCATCTGAAAAAAAAAAAAAAAAAAATCGCTCCGTTTTTTTTTTTTAGAATTGCACAACGTCCATCCTATGTCCAAAAAAAAAAAACACGTGAATAAAATATGTGAACACATTTATATTTATCAATAAATTATAATTTAACTCCCTAATTCAAACGATATAACTATTTTAAGTTTATTACAATTGATTTTTCCGTTAGTAGATCTCTATTAAAATTAACTAATTGAATGAAAAATTTGTCTTTAACATTACTTTTCACTTTTCTTTTCAAATACATTTTGGAAATTTTAAAATAAATTAAATAAAAAAATTTAATCAGATCCACACCGTTTATCTTAAGATGAACAGTAAAGAAGGATAGATCGTGGAGGATAATTTTAAAAATTAAAAAATTGAATAATTTTCTTTAATTGAAAAGATCTCTGTAACCCAAAAAAAAAATTGTAAAAATCATCTTCAAAAAAAAAAAAAAAAAAAAAAAAAAAAAAAAAACCCAACCATGTCCTTTAACCTCAAGAAGAAGAGAAAGAATTACAAATATGATGAAAATTTTTGTTTGTATACTTTTTTTTTTTCTAGCCTTATTCATCCAACTATCACAATTTAATGCTACGTTGAGGTATTTGATCCATTTACGGTTTAACCATCAAAGCAATATGAGCTTTGCTTGGCTCTCACAACTCTTTTAGATTTTTTTTTTGGAGTTTTATTTTCTATCATAATATTCAATCTGGCTTTTTTAGTGTGAAGTTGAATAATGCATACAAAGAATTTGCTTTTTAGACACCAAATGAGAACTAGCATGGTGAAGATCTTCATCTTCATCTTCATCTGGTTTAATATCAACTAGATGAATTTTTTTTCATTCTTCATCTTCATCTAGTTGAAGATAAAGATGAAGATAAAATTTTGGCTTTTTTTTTTTTTCTTTTTTTTTTAATTTAATTTGTTATAATTTTAATTATGTTCAAATTTCATTTTGAAAAATAATTAAAAGATGAGGACATTTTGGTTTTTTAGTCATATTTACACTGTTTACTATCAATTTTAATAGAGTTGCACTAACGGTAAGGGTAACTTGCAATAAAATTGAAATAGTTGCTCCGCTCGAATAATAGTTTCAATTGAATAGCTAAATTATAATTCACTCTATCATTTTATTGCACCAAGCCCCAATACCATTAATCCAATTTCGTCAACTTTCACCGTTGACCAAGATTTTTTGTTAAATGGCTAAAATAACCTCAACATTATAAACTAATCAATTCGCCCATAAATGAGACAAAAAAATAATGAAATATAATTAATCAAAATTTCCTTAATGAAATCAAATTAAAAATTGTTGACGATCGGAAGCGGTCAACACCCGGGGGGTCGAAACTACACCTGCAGAACGATTTATATGGGGCTCGCGGTGAAGATCGCACCGAGCCTGGGGTGAAGACTACCCTGGGAACCCCTTTTTGGCCTCTTGAGGTTGCGTCCGGAGTTGAACCCTCAACCTTATATGTTTTTTGGGTTGACAACTCCTACCACCAAGCAAGAAATAAAATGAACCAAAAAAATGGAGACCCAATACTTTACTATATGTTGTTCGTCTTCAAGGAAGAACATTGAAGTATAGTTTTCTTCTTTTTCATTCTTCCTCAATGAACACCAAATCAATAACAACAACAACAAATAAAAAGATCTAGAGACCAAATTGAATTTTTAAAAAAATTTAAAAAAAAATTAAAATTGAAGAATAGTGTATTTCTTCTTCTTCTTCATTCTTCATCACAACACCAAGTTATAGCAACAACAACAATTAACAAGAAAATCTAGAGACCAGATTGGATTTGAAAAATATTGAGAAAAAAGAAGTTGAAGAATAGTGTTCTTTTTCATTCTTCTTCTTCATTCTTCATCAACAAACATTAAATTAGCAACAACAACAACAACTAAGGAGATTTGGAGATAGATTGGATCATTAATAGTTTGAAAAAAGTTGGGAAAGAAAATTGATAACCGGTCTCCTTCGTCGGAGACCACAGGTCTTTAGACTACAAGAAATTTGCACTTCGACATTGTCATTTAGAAGTCACCAAAGTTTAAGTCCATGTTGCCAAATGATTTTAGTGACACCAAAGCAAGCGTCTCCATTTTGTCGCCCTAGATTGGTCACTAAAATATACAAGTGATGTTTTAGGATCTATGTCTTGAAAGGACTATTTTTTATTACACAAGTATGGTGTCATTGTAATCTCAAAATAATGCAATTCCTTACACATCAAAACACTTTTAACATTACTTCATATATGCCATGAAAAGTAAAATTATTTTCTAAATAATTTTTTTTGGTCTAAAAGCGAAATATATATTTAAATATTTTTTTTATCAAAGTACAAAATATATATTTAAACAATTTTATTTTTTATCAAAATTTAAAATGTATATTTAAATAAATCTTTAGTAACCAATGTAAATTAATAATAATTTGAATATAATTAGGTAACAATAAATAAATTTGTATTTTAAAAGTATATATTTTACATCTAGCTGTATGTTAATTGACCTAAGTTATTTAAGGATTATACTTTTTTTCCCTAATAATTAAATTAATTAATTTTACATATCATGTTTAATGTATAAAATTAACCTGTATACTCTAATATTCAAAATAGAACTATTTCATATTTCCAAAAAAGAAAAATACAAACATACAATAGACATTCAAAAGATTTCATTACATTAATTCAACTAGAAATCATGACACTCATAATAATAAAATTCACAAATATACAAGTATAAGGAGAATGAAAAAGTCGAGATAATGATCTAGTAACATTTGATAAGTTGAATCTACTTGCAAAATTTTAATATTTGTATCTACTCATCTTTATCTATATACTTTCACACAAACTTGTAACCAATCTTTATTTGCATATATTTACACCATGACAAGATAAGATATTGAAAATGCAGAAAGTAAATATTAAAACTTGTTTACTTTAATATTGCTTTATCTTTCACAGTCATCTGTCACCACTAAGCAGTAAGCATTGCTTCCAAAAAATATCTTCTATTTAATAATCATTTGCGTGATTAAATTGGAAATCTCTTCTTCCCATTTGGTTTTTCTCTCACATTGCATTTTTTTTTTCTTTTTTTTGAAAGACATTGCATTGCATTTAGTAATTTCAGTTAAAAGCAAATTATAAATTAATTACCTAGTTTAAATCAATCTTAGATGGAGCAAACTTTATATGTTTATTATGAATGTCCACAGCTGTTAATGTAGGTTAATCGATGGTTAGTCAACCTTAACGAATTTGATGATATTTTTGTCTTTTGAACTTATTTTTAATTTTTAAAAACAAAATATAAATATAAAATAATTTTAAAAAATTAATATTTTTAGTGAGATCTTCACGGTCCATCAATAAATGTACAGTAAAGATCAACTTTTTTTTTTAAAAAAAAAAAGAAAAAAATTAAGAAAATAGAATTTTTTTTTAAAAAATTGCATGACAAACATGGAGATCCAAATCTCGATTTGGATTTCTATGGATGGATGAAAATGAACTAGATCTTGATTTCAAAAGATGGGAATCAACCAAATCGATTCTAATCTTGTTTGAATCAAGATCGAATAACCTAGATTTTTCTTCGATATAGTTGGATGACAAGCAAAGGAGAGGTGTATCGAATGTGGTGGAGCTTGGAAAAAAGCGAGAAGAAAATAATAGATGGTGAATATCTTGGTTTGATTGGAACCAAATATTTATTTGGGTTCCATGATCATCTAGGTTCGATTAGAATCAAGATGCTAATTTGGTTTAATGAATCCAGATAAGCTTGAAATTGAATTACTTAATAAAGTTTGAAATTACATTAATTAATTCAAGCTCAAGGAGACAACAGAGAAAACCAACAGTGCAATGCCAAAATTATCTTGTAGCAAAGATTTGCATTTCTTTAGTAAGTTTGATAAGTTTCTTTGAAAAGTCTAGGGACAACGAAGTGACAAGCTGGCCCACCTTCAAATGATTACAACAATTTTCAACCCTATGACACCCATCTATCTCTACCTTCAACTGATTACCACACCAGCCACTACTTGGTTGTTGGTTCTTGTCGTGGCACGTATGGTTCTCAATTAATGACAATGATTTATTTTTCAATAACCACATTAATTACACGTCGCAGACATATTAAAATACACCTACATTCGTTTTTTTTTTTTCGGTTATTTTAAAACTATCACAAATTTAAAGATAGTACAGAAAATATCAATTTTACCCACAATATTTATTCATATGGGTTTATGAGGATTGCAATTAGGCCATCTAAATTTTTATTATTTTTTCATACAATTATAAGATAATTTGATGACATTGATTTAGTGATAATTATTGACCTAAAAAATCAGCCAACACTCAATTAATGTAAGGTTGAATAAGTTTAATGAATGATCAAGAGCAATAATGATGAAAGTAAATTGAAATTGAATTACTCACTTATATATATTTGATCTTTAAACAAGCTTGAAATTGAATTACTTGATCCAAGCTAAAGGAAACAACAGAGAAAACCAGCAGTAAATACTAAAATTATATTCAAGCAAAGGTAAGAACTGCTTTGAAAGAATTTTTAAGTCTTTGGGACAACATTGAAATGAGCTTTTTGGAAAAGTTCTCACATTTGCTTTGTCTTCCATAGTCATTTGTCACCACTAACCAATAAACACTGCTTCCAAAAGATATCTTCAATTTAATAATAATTTCCATGATTAAATTGAAAATGTCTTCTTCCCATTTGGTTCTTCTCTCACATTGTATTGCATTTTAGTAATGTTTGTTAATTAAGAGCAAATTACAAACTAATTAACCAATTCAAATCAATTCTCAAATAGAATAAATTTTATGTGTTTATTATAAATTGCCTACATGCCATTAATGGAGTTCAAAACCATCCCTTTTTTTAGACTATCTCCAATGTTCTACACAAAATTTTATATTATTTTGGTGTCAACTCTAAGTTTTCTTACACTAAATTTTTTTGTACTCCAATGCATATAACACCAAATTAGTATAAAGTATATCTTCAAAGAATATTCCATATATTATTCTTTAAATAATATTATTATAATATATATTAAAAACTTAAAGATATATTAAAATATATTTAATATTATACTCATTTTAAAAATCTCAATGAAATATTTCCAACGATATAAATTTTTTATAATAATTAAATTTCTATTTCTAATTATTACTCAAATTATATATATTAAATATGGTAAATGACACAAATGAACATAAATTATTGTGATTATTATAAGAGAGTATTGTTGAAATTTAAAAAAAAAAAAAAAAAAAGAAAGAGCACGTGGCTCAACAACTCATTTGTATTAGCTACAATTTGACACTAAATTTAGTGTTATACTGTCGTTGATGCACCAAATTTTACCTTGAAAATTATAAATGATATTATATTGGAGTCTGGTGGAGCACCCAATTGATACTTTATGTTAAAATAGTGCTAGGTTGGAGTCGCTCTTACGAGTGACTCATCAGTCTAACTAAAATAATATATAGTTAGTTTGTGTTGGAGTTGCTCTTACGAGTGAGTCATCGGTCTAACTAAAATAATATATGGTTAGTTTCGGAACTGCAACACAATTAAAGCGTGGAGCTTTGGGACAGGCAAAAGATAAAATTGACAACCGAAAAAGTGAGTGTTGTAAAATTAATAGTAGGCAGGGGAGAGAGAATCGATGAGGAAACAGGAACAGAGCAACAAACACGCAAATGAAATGCTTGCATG
>CM034464.1:19367887-19379863 GCA_019925255.1 Litchi chinensis
TTCATTCTTCATCAACAAATATTAAATCAACAACAATAACAACAAACAAGGAGATCTAGAGATCAGATTGAATCATCAATCGTTTGAAAAAAGTTAGGGAAAAAAATTGATAACAGGTCTCTTTCCTCAGAGACCTTGGATCTCTAGACTACAAGAAACTTGTACTTTGGCATTGTCATTTAGATGTCACCAAAGCTTAACTCCATGTCGCCAAATGATTTTAGTGACACCAAAGCAAGTGTCTCCATTTTATCGTCCTAGCCTCATCGCTAAAAAGTATAGGTGACGTTTTAGGATATATGTCTCAAAAGAACTACTTTTATTACACAAGTATAGTGCCACCATAATCTCAAAATAATGTAATTTGTTACACATCAAAACACTTTTAACATTACTTCATATATGTCATGAAAAGTAAAATTATTATTTTTAAATTTTTTTTTCCATCTCAAAGTGAAATATATATTTAAATAATTTTTTTATCAAAATATAAAATATATATTTAAACAATTTATTTTTTTTTAATCAAAATTTAAAATATATTTAAATAAATCTTTAGTAACCAAATGTAAATTATTATAATTTGAATATAATTAAATAATAATAAATAAATTATATTTTGATAATATATTATACATCTTGCTATACATTAATTGACCTAAGTTATTTATGATAATACTTTTTTTCCTGATAATTAAATTAATTAATTTTACATATCATGTTTAATGTATAAAATTAAGTTGGATACAAATACTTAAACTAGAATTATTTCATGTTTCAAAAAAAGGAGAACCTCACAAAAAACATTCAAAATATTTCATTACATCAATTCAACTAGAAATCGTGATACTCATAATAATAAAATTCACAAATATATAAGTATAAGGAAAATGAAAAAGCTGAGATGATGATCTAGTAGAATTTGATAAGTTGAATCTACTTGCAAAATTTTAATATCTGCATCTACTCATCTTTATTTATATACTTTGCACTTACTTGTAACCAATCTTTATTGCATACATTTACATACAAAAAATATGTGAAAGTCAGTAAAAATAATCAAATTTTGTACATAGAAAGAAATTAAAATATCAAAACCAAACAAGCTCCATCAACTACCAATTCAAAAATTAAAGAATAAAAATTTATCTAAATAAAAATAAAATAAATTAGATAATCCAAAGTGTTATCAAGTCTAGACTTGAAGTGTTCTCACCATGACAAGATAAGATATTGAAAATGCAGCAAGTAAATATTAAAACTTGTTTACTTTAATATTGACAATTGTTTTTATTAAAAAATAAAATTATAGATAACTAACATAATATAAGACCTGAATCCAAATGGATCCAGTAGAATTTCTGATGACATTAAGATACGTCAAGATTTTATACTCAATTACCTAGTATTTGTGATGAATTCATGAGTGAATCATATTAATTATTAAATATTTTTATTTTTTTTTCTAGGTGAACAAGTTGGTGACTTAATTTGTGAATTTTCAAGGCGAATTCATGCAAGGAATATTTGTGTGGGCCAAGACTATGTGTTCTTATTATGATAAGGGAAAATTGAAAAAATGGCGCTTTTGGGAAGGTCATCCCCAAAAGTAGCCCTTTTATTTTATATTATTAATAAAAGCACTGAAAGGACAAAAACGTCCTTAATGAGTAATTTTTGAAATCAATCCCAACCTATAGGTTGGGATCTCAACCCCGAGGTTGAGAATTTCAAATAGGGTTAAATATCAAAAATTGGGATTCTCAACTTTTAGGTTGGGATCCCAACCTAAAGGTTGAGAATCCTAAACTTAGATGTTTATTCAAGTTTGGAATTCCCAACCTCAAGGTTGGGATTCTCATCCTTGAAGTTGAGATTTCAAATATGAATGATTGAATCAAGTTGAAACTCCCAACCTGGAGGTTGAGAATGTCAACCTAAATGTTCAATTATATATATTTCGTAATTAAATAAATTTTTAGGGTTGTTTCGTAATTATTAAATTTAGAATAGAGGGCGCTTCTTGGGTAAGAAGCGCCCTTAAAGATATTTTTAAAATTATAAAATTGCACTTTTATTTTTTTGAATTATCAAACCTGACCTTATTATTATTTTTGAACAAAATTACCCCTCCTATTTCTTCAATATCAAAATCCATAATCCCAACCTCAAGGTTAGGATTCCCTATCAATCCTAACTTTCAAATTGGGAATCCCAACCTCGAGGTTGAGATTCTCAACCTTAATTGAAAATTCAGGGTAAAATTCATAATTAAATAAAATTTTGGGGTTATTTCATAATTATCAAATTTAAAATAGAGGGCGCTTCTTATCCAAGAAGCGCCCTTAAAAGTATTTTTAAAAATTACAGAATAGACTTCTAATTTTCTGAATTATCAAAACGGAATTATTATTTTTTTTTTGAACAAAAATTAACCCTCCCATTCCTTCAATATCAAAATTCATAATTTCCCACAATTCATCAACATCATCAATCACAATTCATCAACATCATCAATCCAATTAATCAACATCATATCTCCCACAACAACAACAACATTATCAAATCAACAATTAACAAACAAACACAAAAAAAAAAAAAGAAATCTGGTTCTGGGTTCGCGACCCAAAACCAGACCACTTCTTCTTCTTCTTTCTTCTTCTTCTTCTTTCTTTTTTTTTTCCTGCCTTGGTTCTGGTTCGTCGACGACGAACCAGAGGTTCTGTCGTCGACGAACCAGAACCATCTGGTTCTGGGTTCGCGACCCAGAACCAGATCTGGTTCTGGGTTCGCGACCCAGAACCAGAACCATCTGGTTTTGGGTTCGCGACCCAGAACCAGAGATGGTTCTGGGTTCGCGAACCCAGAACCACATTGGTTCTGGGCTCGGCTGGTTCGCGACCACCATCGCGAACCAGATCCAACAGGAAAAAAAGAGAAAAAAAAGGAAAGAGAGGAAGAAGAAGAAAAAGAAGAAGAGAAGAAGAAGAAGAAGAAATGGAGGGTGGGTCAGTGGAGAGAGAATCAGAAATGGGGTCAGTGGAGGGAAAGTTTTAGAGAGAGAATCAGAAATGGGGTGGGTCAGTGGAGGGAAAAACAATGGTAAATGGTAATTAACTGAACCATTAAGGGTATTTTGGACCAAAAAGAATCATGCTGTAGGAAATTCAAAAAAAAGAGCTAATATCCCAAAGGGTCATTCAAAAAGGGTTATATTTGGTTAAAACCCTTATGATAATTCATGCCCAGACCACGTTGCAATTAGAAGGCCAAAAGTTGCGAAAAGACATGAATATCCAGCCCATATGTGAGAAGTAAAACAAAACCAGCCCGTGTTGCAGTTAAATGAACCTGGAAGCAAGAGTTTTCAGCAGCGGCCCAAGCCATGCAGCAGAATGTATTCACCACCCAACGGTTAACACAGCCGGAGACAAGAAGAAAGCAACAAGTGCAGGTCGTAATCAAGCCAACACATGGAGAAGTGATCAAGCAAGAAGAGACAGACAAGACATCATCCATGCAGTACATATATATGGCAGCTGTCATGAAGAAAGGATCGAACATGCAGCATGCAGATCAGGCCTGTTGCAAACTGGAATACGAAAGAAGTCCAGCCTTGTCGCAAGTTTGAGTAGCAAGAGGAAGATGCCAGCGACACCTGCTTGCCACGCACCAAATAATAATGTCGCGTGAAGGTGTGGCAAGTTTTAGCACGATACGACGGCTTGCGACCGATGGCGGTGAAGTCTGGTTCGTGTTTGACATGGCAGATCACGTGGATGAAAATTCATCTTTGTTCGCCAAATAAATCTAACGGTTGTGACCGAAACCTAATATGGAAATTCAAACTTGGAAATCTACTTTGCCCCCCTTAATCAAAGGGCTATATAAAGAAGGCTGTTCTACATGATTCAAACACATCCAGTAGAAGACAACCAAGGAGAGGCGAAAGAGCTGCCTGAGAGAGAGATAGAGAGAGGGTTGAGGGGCTGGTATTTCGTGCAATATTCACTATATTTTCAGCCCCTCAACCTTGCACTGTTGCAGCTACTGGAGAAGCTTTCGAGCTGTCATAAATCAACATTATCACGAATAAGTGGACTCAGAAAATTTGTTATAGAGACACGTGAATAACGTAAATAAAAAATATTAATTTAGATAAGACACAAACCATATATATTTAATAGGAAAATATAATTTCAATCTAAGTTTACAGAAAAAAAAAATATATGTATGTTCATACTAATAATGAACAATAATAAATTTATACAATGAGAATTGATTGATATATATTATCAGTTATGTTCTGAAGTTTTTCAAATTTTCAAATTTATTAATTCTAAATAAAGTAAGACTATAAAATAAAAACTAAATAAATATAAAAAAAATAAAATAAATAAATGGACAATTTAATAATGGTAACCTAAATGTTAAGATTTTTTTTTATTGATATATATATAATAAATTTAAATTATTAAAAATAAATAAATTAAAAAAGTACTAATTTAGTATATTAATCTGATAAGTGATAAAATGCTAAGTGAAAATGAAGAGTTGTCAAATTAAGATTAATAAAAAAAAAAAAAGTGTAATAAAATTATAAATTGTTTATGAAGTTTGTGTAGCACACCAAAAGTGAAGTAAATAGTACTTATCATATAAGAAAGAATATGTACCTAATTAAAAAAATTGTAAAAAAGGAAAAAATTAATTAATTAGAAGTAGAAAAATATTAAGAGTAGAAAAGGAAAATATTAATTTATTAGTGGTAGAAAAATATTAGGAGTAAAAAGAGTATGTATAAAAAAATAATCAAAAACTTATACTAATTATATTAAAAATAAAATTATGTATAAAAATCATAATATATAAATTATATTAACATAAAAACACAAATAATATTAAATGAAATTAAAAAAAAAAAAAAAAAGAGACACAAACATAAACATAAATTGCATAATAGCCAGCAACAACTAATATTTAGTAAAGGAAATATATTGTAAATAAAAATGAAAAACATATAATAATTACAACTGATGACAAGAGCAGCTTTATTGGAAAGTATAAATTCAAAAAAAAAAAAAAAAGTAGTCAACAGTCAAATCAAAATAAAAAAAAAAAATTTGTTACTGCACTCTCAAGCTTATTACACCCGTTGCACTATACGATTAACTTTCCAATTTTTTCCAAAATTTGAGCAAGGGCCGTGCCCTTGCTGGCTCTCAAGTGGGTCCGTCTTTGTCATCAATAATCTTTGGAGCAGTAGCAAAGAGAGGGAGAGTTGAGTTTAAGGAGTTGAATTTTGGCCTTGATGATGAAGGGACTTACTCCATTTTAATGAGAATTTCTTTATTCTTACTTTTATTAATTTGATGGGAATACTAGCAAAATACCTTCCGAAATTTAAAGTAATATGAAACCACTTTTAGTGTTCAAAGTACTATTCAAAAAGCTCTAATGTTAAAAGTTAAAAGGTCAAAAATTGACGAAACTATTAAAGTCAAGGGTAAATGGGTAATTGCATATTTATAAGAAAGATTGGGTACAATAGGTACTTTTTCAAATGCATCATCACCATCAATCACACAATCTGTTTTCATCATCGTCGTCTATCTCACCTATCTAACAAGTATCATAACCATTCATTTTACCAACCCAAAACTTCATCACAACGATCTATCTCACCAACCCATTCAATTTCTCACTACCACACCCACTCCTTCAAAACCTAATCTCATCACCACTTAATAGTCAACACACTAACTCTCTCCCATCGCCACCATTATTCACCGTCTGAGCGTCACCCACAACCATCGTCACCCATTATTTGATGTAAGAGCTGTTACTTTCTTTTTCTTTTCTTTTACCTTAACCACTCATCATTTCTCCTCTCTCATTCTCTTAACTATCAGATGTCGTTCCAACAACGATTTCCTTCATTAGAATGAGATCACAAGTCATTTCTCCTCTCTCTTGTGTTTGTTAAGTAGTTGTGATAGGACATTTGTGACTTTGATAAAAGATGATGAACGGTTGTGAGATTGATTGTTGAACGGTTGTGATGAATGGCTTCTAATCACACAATTTCTACACGATTTTAGCCTCCGAATTCTAACCTTTTTCTTAGTTTTGAGTAAAAATTGGTACGTTTGATATGTTTGTATGTTTCAGGAAATAAGTACAGAAATAGTGTATTCGAGTAAATTTGGACATTTGGAACACATTCAAGTCGTATAAGTGACAGGAACATCAACGACCAAACGATTATCATCAAATCTGAGTGGTCAAAAAGGAAAAACAAGTAACCAAAGATCATGCTCCCCTAGCTACTTATCCAAATAAGTGCCCTAAGGAGCACAAAATGGCTAGAGAGTTATGTCCTTTTGGGCACTTACCTATATAGGTGCCATTTGCTATCAAAATCGTGCCCCTTGGGAGCCTACCTAGACCAGCGCATGAGTGAGCACGAGTGGGGCATTATTGACCTTTCCTTTTTCTATTTGTGCCCTAGCTCTGTTAGAGTTATAAATACATCCCTAAATGCTGAAAGAGGACATTATTAGTGATGGGAGCAACTTGGAAGGTTCAACCATCATCCATCTTACCATTTTGGTGCAAGAATCATCCTTGACCTCATTTCTTGACCATTCAACAAAAGGAAGATTTGAAGGAGATTGAAGTGATCTAGTTGAAGAAAGGAAGTAAGCTATTTGGAGGAGAATAAGACCTCTTAAACCTATAAGAATCTCTTTCTCTTTCTTTAGATTTATTGTGCATTGATGATGTATGGTCATTTGTGAGTATATTGCCTTGTTCACGATGTTTTAAAAGGCGATTTAAAATGCAAAAAAAAAAAAAAAACCAACTTACAAAATCGTCTATAACATTAAAAAAAATCTCAAAATATTATGAAGTCATAAAGACCCTTGAGCTTGAGGTGCAAGGTGTGCCTTTTGGATACAAGATGCACCTTTTTATAAAAAAATCTCAAAATATTATGAAATCATAAAGTTGGAGATTTATTTTTTGTTAAAAAAATTATAGGGATTTTTTTTTAATGTATTTTTCAAATCAAATGGTTTGATTGAGAATTTTATCAAATCAGAAGTTAGAGGCTTTTTCAAAATTTTATATATATATATAACTTGCTTTGGAAAACCCTAATTCTAGCCGCCACCCTCTCCTCACTATCATCTTCCTCCTCCTACTCCTCCTTTTGCTACCGCATCTAACCCACCAAAAAGCATTTTCTTGTCGGTGACCTACTGGAAAGCTTCTTTTCATGCTAATGATATATCGAAAACCATCTTCTCTTGTCGGTGACCTACCGAAAGGTATCTTCTCTTGTCGTTGATGTACTTTCTCTGTTGGATTGTCAAAAACCTTCAAATCAAGGTGTTATGGTCGGATTGAGCTCTAATTTGTCTTTAAAGGTTGCCAGCAATGTGTTTTCTTTACCAAAGCTCCTTGAAAACCGATTTCTTCCCTCCTTTCTCTTAATTGCTTCACTGTCGCCTCAACCAATCTTACTTTAAGACGACTCTAAGGCAACTGCCTTAAGCTCTCAAGGTGGGATTTTGCACCCTCACCACCTAAGGTGACTGCCTTGAGGTGCCTAGGATTCCAAAGTGTCTTTGCGTCACCTTTTAAAACAATGCTAGTAAATAATGAACTAATTTCATTTTTTTTTTTTAGTGTTACAATGTAACCTAACTATGTAAATCAACCTATTTAAATGTTATTGAAGTCCATTTCATCAATTAAATCCTTCACTTTATTCTCCCTTAATGCTCTTAATTAATTGATCACTAATTAGATGCTTTAGTAATCATATTGAACTTGGAAAAGAAATGTATGTGTTTAGACTTCGGTGGAAAGCGACATAAATGATATGAGATAGGAATATATTTATGTTATTTGGGCATGTTTGGCACATCAGATTTCATTTGGGTTTGAGATTCAAAATATCACAAACTTTCAAATGTTGCGTTTGAAGAGTAATGGAAAGGATTCCATTCCCAATCCCAAATGCTCTCATTTTCGGTTCTCATACAAATGAATATTCCCAACCAAAATGGTAGGATTTGATGAGTTTGAAATTTCTCATTTCCCATCCATCTATCTCTCACTCCTCCATCTCTCTCTCTTTCTCTCGTGCCTCTTTCTCGTGTCATTTTCCATTACCGTCTACAAACCCAACAATAGCAGCACCCTTCATTATCTCTTTCATTTTTTTTTTTTATGTTATGGTTTAGGTTTGATCGAATCTAGAACCAGCTTTGGTTCTGGGTTTGATTGAACCCAGAACTTGAGGTTCTAGGTTCCATCGAATCTAGAACCAAAGAGGTTGTTTTATTGATTTTTTTTTTTCAAGTTTCTAATTTGATGTTGTTGTTATTGATGTTGGTGATGTTATTGTTATGGAAGATGATGATGACGATGAGCTGGGTTGTTAATGATGCTGATGAACTAAGTTAATGATGTTGAAGACGGTAGAGATCCAATCTGGTGGATCTCCACTTTTTTTTTTTTTTTTTTTCATATTTCTTATAAAATGAATTTTAAGTATATAATAAAATTGTAAGGTCTAAATCTAAGTGGATTCAAAAAATAAATTGAGCCCAAAGGAAATCAATAAATGAGCCTAATTGAAGTGTAAGCCCAATTGTTTAACTGATGAATTTATTAAAGCCCAATTGTTGGAATTTAATATAGTCCAAATTTTATGTGGGTCAAAAGTTTTAATTAAACTTGAAGTGGGAGATGAGAATTAGTAAAGACAAGAGAACCAAAAAAAAAAAAAAAAGTAAAAGTTAGAGTGACTTGTGACGTGAGAAAAAATCAAAGCAAAAGTCAACAATGTGAGATGAGTATAAAAATTATATATATGAAAATGAAAAAGCTAGTGGATTTGCTTGAGATCAAGAGAGGACAAGTGTCCCAAACATAAAAAATGAATGATGACAAGCAATTGAGTGCATAAGTAAACAAAAAGATAGCAATTGCCCAAGAGAATGAGAGAGAGAGTGAGTTAGTGACAAAAGTTTTAAATGAAAAAAAAAATAAAAAAAGCAAAACTTCATTTTAGTCTTGAGGTTTTGAAAAATATCAAGTTTTTAAAGTTATTTTGGAAATAGCTTTTTCATCTTAGCTTTTTCGAAACTCTTAAAAAAAGTTTAAATCGTTAGTGAATTATTGGTCAACAGTGATTTTAGATAATTTCAATTGTAATTTAATAACTTAAATTCATAAACATTTTGGGTAATTTAATTTATAAATTTATTATTTTATGAGGGTAATCTGATAATATATATGTCATTAACAACCATTAGAGGCAAAAATATTTTTTTAATGCATTATATTAATGTTAATTGTTAGTTGACTAACGGTTTGGATATTTTTTAAGAGTTTTGAAAAAATTAGGAATGAAAAAAGTTGTTTTGAAAAAGCTTTAAAAATCAATATATATATATTTAAATCTTAAAGCTAAAATAAAGTTTCCCGCGCACTGCCCCCCCCCCCCCCCCCCCCCCCCCCCCCCCCCCCCCAAAAAAAAAAAAAAGACAAATGTCAATTGGCTAAGTTGATAAGCATGATAACGAGACAAAAGAGTGAGGCTATGGTTGATATATATATTTGTATTTATATTGTTAAAATTGAGAATTAGTGACGTGGTTAGTATTATAAATATTTAAGCTCTTATAGAAACAAACACATATAAAGGATGAGTTCTGCAACAAAAATAAAAAGAAAACAACGTGGGTGAAGCTGAGAAAAGAATAAGAGAGAAGAAAAATTGGAGAAAATTTTGTATGGGTGATTTGAATATTTTGGTGTCCGATTTATCTAGATAAATGATTTTTATTCCATAAGATTTGAAATACAGGAAATTAGTAAATTTTATAATGAGTTCTAAATTGAGTTTATGTGATTTTAAGGTGGATCAGGATTATGAGAAATCAGATAGGAACCTGTTTTAAATTTAGAAATAAGCAAATGAGTTATGTGAGTGGATTATTTATTTAAATTGAATTAATTATTTACAATTATATATTTCACATTTTATTTATTTAATTGTTATTAGAAGAAAAATATTTAATTAGTTTATTGATTTATTGATCATGTATTATGATTTATGATTTGATTATAGAATATTTATTTTTAATAATTATATTTATATTCAAAATTGAATTATACAATTTCCATATAAAAATGATTTGAGATTTAGAAACGAATAAAATGAGATTTTTAGAATACCAATAATATACTCTCATCTCTAATGGTCAAATAGACTATACATGTGTGAGTTCTAGATTTACTCAGTACGTGTATGACAGATATTATCCCTTGCTCTTTGTGTGTGTTGAGTATCTCTACCATATATGACAAATTTCCTGGGTACTAGTTGGTTTAGATTTTCGATTACAAATATTGTATACTGAGATCGATCAGTACAAAAAGATATTATAGAACATCAGATTTATATAAAGAGATTCCAGAAAAGTTTTACAGATTATAGATTTTCATATTTTAAATTATTAAAGTTATAAAATAATTTATATAGAATTTACAATTATACTAAGATATAAGATTTATATTTAGTTTTATTTTCAAATATGATTGCGTATGAATAATTGAGAATTGTTTCTTTTTACCAGTAATATTTTATATTTTATTTTAAAATATTTTTTAAAAAATTATATTCACTCACTATGCGTTAGCACTCACTCTTTTATAAAGCCGATTTGTTTTTCCCGTCTCCGCTACAAGTTCATGTAGATTGTTGCACATCATGAGAAAAGCCACATGATGATAAATAGTTTGTATTGTGTATATTACTTTTAATTAGTCGGATTTCTTTGATATGTAAAAGAGTACTTTTATAAATGAAATATCTTCTCCAAATATTTTATAAATATTTTTGTATATTCAATCCTAGGGTCTAACACGAGAAATATATAAATTTTTGATTTATTCATATTGAATTTATGAGGCAACCATGAAATTTATGAGAATTTTTCTAAAAGGTTTTTGGAAACTCTAGATTTTGATCGTCAGTTTTCACGAGATTCTTTCGAACTCAAAGAAGAGTCGTGATAGGTCCTATCAAAAGTATTTAAATTAATTTTATTCCAGCTCAGTCTCAACCTACATCAAACACAATATGATATATTTTAATTCAATCTCAAGTTCTATTAAACATAAGACTAATTTTTTAATCTAATTCAATCCAACTTAATTACATTCTAATTTCTAATCCCAATCTCACATGCCAAACTTAGCCTTTGTGTAATCAACAAAAGGCAATTTAAGCTTAATGAACTCAACTTAGATTATCCTCATAGGAATATAGTGGATTAGTTGAAGTTAAGTAACTCTATTAGATTATCAAAAAGACATGTGAATAAATTAGGAATTACTCAATTAAGGATTTGGTGAGGATAGGATGACAACAATAGACATCTATGTTGATTGAAGTGCTTTGGTGAATTTGTAACCCTAGGACTTTAATTCTATGTTGTCAAGACCATTATTCGAATTGCTAATTTCTAGTTTAGAAATTAGTTTTAGTTTAGAAAAAATCCCAAAAAATCTTCTGACTTTTGATAAATTATCAATTTTTCTTCATATAGTTTTATTTTTATTTGAAATTCTGCTTGATTTTTAAATAAACACCCAAAATATCCCTTGGAGGCATATGAAAGGACAATAATGTCTTTGACAGTCACAAATTCTATTAGGTTGACATGGTTAACCGTTTGACTCCAAGGGTAAAAATGAAAATTCAATGAAAATTAATTAAAATATAAAAAATCGAAATTGATAATATTAGATATAAAATTATGAAAAAATTTATTTAAAAATAAAAAATAATATATAAGAAAAAAAAATTGTCTCAACCCTTTTTGTCTCTCTCTTTCTCTTTCCCTCCCATATTTTCCCCTTTTCGCTCTCCATCTATGATCAGATTTGTGA
>CM034464.1:19380363-19410109 GCA_019925255.1 Litchi chinensis
GTTGATCGATGGTGGTGTAATGGTGACTTTGATGGCAGCAAAATAGTTGGAGACTCGAACTGTTGGTCTCCTATGGTGGAGACCTTGGGTCTCTATTTGGAGACATAGTTCGGGTCTCCATCGTCAAAGACTTAGTTCAAGTCTTTATGGTGGAGATTCGAGTCTCCATCAAATGGGTCTCCACTATCGGAGATCCAGTTCTCATCTACAGTTGTTGCCGTTGTTTATCGTCTTTGCAATGTATTTTTTTGTTGTTTGATTTTTTTTTTTTTTTTTTTTTGCATTATTGATTGTTGTGGTGTATTTTTTTTATTGTTATTTTTTGGGTTTTTGATTGCTATTGATTGAGTTTTTTATTTTGATGGTGTGTGTGCTAATGATTATGGAAGATTGATGATGAGAAATCTCGGTTGATAAATGTTGAAGGTTAATGATAATGATGCTAAGGTATGGCTGGTGAAGATCTAAATTGGATCTCCAATTTTTTTTTAAATTTTTATTAATTTTTAAATTTGATGAGGTGATATCCATTGTCTATCAATGATAATTTTAATTAGTATATAATTTTTTTAATTTCAAAATATTATTTAATTTTTTCTCTTTTTTAATTTTTTCATTTAGTATATTAATCTCTACCGTTCATCTATGAGATGGATAGAAATAAACGATAGAGATAAGTTTTTAGTAGTTTAAAAATTTTTATTTTAAAATATCATTTTATAATTATTTTATTTTTTAAATAAAAATTTGAGAAATAAAATTGTCCATTTACTTGTTCTTTAACTTTTCTATTAATTTCATAACAGAAGGGAGATTTTGGATAAAAATAAAACTGCATAGAAAAAATGGACAGTCCATCAGAAATTAATGGGTTTTAGGATTTTCCTTTTGGTTTAATTTACACATCTCATATTTTTATGTAGTTTTAATAGGGTTACTTTTGAAAACAATTTTAATACTTAGCAAGTTTGAGTTTACAATCCTTATGGGAATAGTTTCACTCATCACTATAGAAATTCTACTCTAAAAGCTCTACTCGATAAAAATTCTACCTGGAAAACCATCCCAAAACAATTGAACCAAAAAAATAAGAGGGTGGATCTTGTCAAGTTGGATAAACCTATCCCTTCAACCCAAATTGTCAACCTTAATATTTGTCATAAAAATTAAGTCTAAAGAATGCCCATATCAAGAATACAGAATAATAGAAGAATACAAGTCCCTAGTTCAAAATAAGAAAACCAATCACATGATCCCCATAAATGAAAACAAAAGCAAATCCAAGCAACTACTATTACTTGTTACAAATCAGCATCAATTATTTCTATACAAAGAGTTTACATAACCACAGTTCGAAGATAAATAGATTTGACCTATATAAGACATTTACTTAGCATTATCAAACTGGCAACTATAGAAGCAAACACTAAAGTCAGCATATTTTTGCCATCAATGAAATAGATTGGAGCATCTGTGCCATCTCATGCATTTCTGCTTGCTGCCAACAAGTGAATTCCCCATAAATTATAATGCAACTGCCGATCCATTCTAAGCATCTGAGGCGTCTGAGGCTTGGCTTTCTGCATGTAAGAGATTGAAATCAGTACCCCTTCATTATGACAACAATCAGAACAGGAGCACACAACATAGTTATCCACTAGCGAATGGGCTTAGTGAACACATCATATGTCATCCGTATACTCATTTAATAAAACACATCTATTGTCAGGTTCCAGAACATTACAAAACCATTAATTTTTAGGATTAATAAATTTAGCAATGATATAACCTGATCATTTGTAAGATTCAATAAAATAATTTCTCATTGAATAACAAACTAGTGAAGCAGAAATTAAATTTTTATTATGGTGCCTTGATATCGTTAGTTTTTAAAGCTGCATAAGAAGTTGAAATAAAAGAACTGAAAAAGCAACGGAAAGAAAACAAAACTTACGTAGGTCACATAGTTACCATACTGGCCCTGAGCAAGAGCACAAGCAGATTCAAAGATTTCATCCACTATACACTGACATTGTAGCCGATTCGAACAATGCTCCAAGACTCTCTATTGCAACCGAAAAGCACAATAATCTCAAAGATGATGACAGAAAAAACAGGGAACTAATGTTTCCCAGAGCAAAAACTAAAGCCATAAAACAAAATGAATGTTCTTACTTAAATGACACAACAACCATAGGGATGAGTAGAAAGCATAGCAAATTGACCACGAAAAGCAGAGAAAATAAATTCAATTTTCTCTGTAGGGACACATTCTATACACTTCTGTATCACATGATTTCCATTTTGATCACGTACACATCTCATAACATGCCGATCAAGCTCAAGGACTAATTGTGTTTTCTGATCAAGTTCAATCACTTCAAGGGCCTAGAACGAGCATCCAGCAAAAGGTTCAACAATCAATAGAACATATAATTAAAGTAATAGTTTTAAAACAAATGAACTTATGATCATACTTCCAAACCAATTCTGATGGTACACTGCAAACTTTGTGGATATTAAATTAATTTTCCCACACACGAGAAATATCCAACTAATCAACTTTCATAAACTAAAAGTATTCATTCTAGAAGTGACCAAAATTAATTATTAATTATATCTATGTGACAAAATTATCCAGGCTATTAAGATATAAGGCATAAGCAAACTTCAAGCCTTATCAAACTACAGTTTTGAAGACATGAAGCAAAGTGTGCAATCTTCTTTAACATCATAAAACAAACATTCATCTATTCCTCTCCACCTAAAATCTTTTGTGAGAGTGTATAAGAATTTTATGATGTTAATAAAACAATAAATGGCTTCTGAGCTGTAGCATAACCATCGGCTATAGAAAAATGAGAAATAATTTGTTTAGTGTTCCAAAAGAAAACTTTATAACGCTCAATTGTCAATATTGCCTCTTCGGATAATGTGCATGCAGATATGGGTGGTGTATGTGCATTAACCTTCTTTAAGAGAAGGACGTTGAATCAATTGATTCTCTCATCTTCCTTGGTATAATAAATCTTTAATGGAATAACTTGCATCAAAGACCTTTAATTGTTTATCTTGTGCATTGAAACCACAAGATAAATACGTTAGAAGAAATCAGCACACTTCTGAACTCTGAAAGATTGTAAGCATGTAAATAATTTGATATACCTTCTACATCACATGACAACCATAAATCTGCAAACTTAAAGGCGATATCTGCCCAGCAAGTTTATCTGCTAGCTCCTTCCTCTCCTGAGGACTTCCATGTTAAAAAAACTGTAGATTGATCAGGGTAAGATCAACCTACGCACCAGTAACACCACTTGATGTCAGCCGACTTTGCTGAACGGAAGCACTATATGCGTCTCCGAAAGGATGTTGAAAGTATTGCATGTGAAGAGGATCTACAAAAGAAGGTTGCATCATTAATTCATGCTGTCTATAAAACTTCTGATGTTGTGCATCACCTAAATGTGGATTCCTTTCCCCTGTTGAAACACCAGTAGTTCGTATATTAAAGCTCGGACCCGAAGTAGCATCAAATGGCATAGGAATTGGACCTGATAGTGCTCTTCTTGTTTCTTTCTCATTATTGACTCCATCTTGGAGACATCTGACTGACGAATGTCACTAACTGTCAGGTTGGTGATATCCGTGTCCCATCAGGACATGGCAAGCTAGAAAGAGACGTTGCTAAAAAATCATTACTAGATATTAATGCAACGTCATTCTCATCAATGGTCAAACGTATCTACACAAACATCAGCAACATTTAATTCTGGTACTTCAGAGATGTTAACAGAAGAAATATCTAATTAAATTGCTTGGACATCTTGATCAATTGCTTCTTCTGTTGTTGCATGGCTTTATGAACGAGACTGATTATACAGAGGAGAAAGGGTGCGGGGGAAGTCTTCCTACAAAACACCAAGAAAATGAAGCAAACCATGAACACAAGCAACACACACTATAAATGACAATAGTCTTAGATTATGCATGTGTAATCCATTTACACTCTAATCCCTACTCTGCAAGTGTAATATATATGAGAATGATCCTGCAGAATTACCCACTAGATGTAGCTATATGATGGTTTTTTTAACCAAAAAACATTTAATCTCCACTTAGCTAGGATTCTATCTGAGGCATAAATGTATTTGACATATTAAATGTATTTCTGTGGATTTTCTTCCTTTGTCTTCCTCTAGCTTCCAAAACCATAAATCCCAACTCAATATTTTTGACGCCAATGATCCACACAATCAAATCCCTGATGCATGATCTTATCAGGAGCAAACAACAAAAAATAGCTGAATTTAAGCAAACCTAAGAAGAGAAACAAAAAGGAAAACATGGAGAGGATTCCCAGGTAGAACAAGAGAAACATATTTTTCCCAAAAGAAACAACTGTCATACCCCTGTACAAAGGAAAACAGCAGGTAAATTAAGCTTCTTTGTCATAATAAACTGAACAAACACCAAGTTACAAACAAACCAAAAATGAAGGTACAATTGAGAAATAGTTGGTGTCGTATTGCAGGATTCCTTTTACCCCTTTCACACTTTGAATTAAATGACCTCAAATCTGATATTTGTGAGTTTGATAGGAACAAACTAACAAAAAAGATAAGTTCATTCCAGTGAAACATATAAAAAAAGGTTTGATAGATTTAATTCCCAAACGTAGCTCCAATATTTCTTTCTTTGTCCATCTATAAACTGGGTACAATTTAAACCCTAGACCTCTAGATTATAAATGAAAGGTCTTACGACTTAATCTAACACTTCTAATTAACTGTATTTCGTCTCATTTACTCCAATTGTCCATCTTTAGGTATCATTGTGCTTCAAACTAAACCTACTGTCAGCTTTGTTTCCACTTTTGATTCCTTTGAAATATTTTGTTTAAAAAGTTTAAAATGTTTCCATCAAACTACATCCAAATGTATAAATCAAAAAATATTACGTTGTGGTATGGCAAGCTTCCAAAAACTGCACCCACATATAAGACTATTATAGGAGGACCAAAATGTACATCATAACTGTCTCCATACAGCAGACCCAACCATAACTATTCCTTTATACAACTGTACTAAATACATCTTTTTCTGCTATCAAGCTTTTCTTTGGATAATAACTAAAGATTTTGGTTCAACAGAACACAAACATCATGTTAAGAAGTAGTTGAATTTTGATGTTGGTCGTAGAAGTTAAAATTCAGCCCCTACGTGATTGAGCTCATGTCAGGATTCCAACTATATGCATCAATATCATGAAATTAATGGTCCAAAAATATTTAAATCCATATAAATTTCAAACAGTATCAATAGGAAGTTCAACACAATTTGACACTTCATAGGGACAGAAAACTCAATTGTAGGTTTGAGAATACTTCAATTAATAAAGTTCTCCAATTGATAGAAAGTGAGAAACTTATCAGGATAGCAGCAAATTTTTTAGTGACTTCCATCCTCAATGATTAAAACACCCTTACCCCTATCACCAAAAGGTTAAATACTTATACCCCAAAAGATTCAAGCTGTATGACTAAGCACGATTATTGTTATTTGGAATGATATCACACACAAACCAAGTAAACTTTCTACATACTATTTTCCTCAAGATGCCACCTGTTAGTGATGTAGCCTCATTTAAGTTCAAAACTTTATTACTAACCACTATTCAAATCAATACTTAGTATATTACCTGTACGAGATCAACCACACTTTTATGCCTCCCAACCAACAATGGAGCATTCCATCCCATAGACAATGCAGTGCTATTCTCTCCCCAGCCATCAGACCCTTGTCAGGGGGGACTTATCATCCTCTGGCTCCTCTTCATGACTAGATAGAGAATTTTGCAACAAATTCCAGGCCACATTGCCGCTGTCATCTAAAGAAGTTTTTTTCCAATGGCTACCATGAGCACCGATATGACATACTGGGCGTTGGTTCTCCCGTGAAATAAGAGGCAGAGGAAGTCTTGGATTCAAGTTGACATTAAAGCAATAGTAAGCAAAGTAGGCTGGATCAAAATGTAGTTGCTCCTCAGATTCATGATTGCCAAGAGCATTGCTTAAGCTCGATGAGCTTAAATTCAAATTGGAATTTTGTTGAGCTGAAAGGTTCCCAACAGCTGTCATATTTTTCATGAAATCTATGATTGGGAATCATGTCTGTTTGATCTCCATGAAATCTATGCCCCTTCAGAAGCAATCCCAACTCCTCTGCTGTCATATTTTTCATTTGAGAACCAAATATTGCAGAATCTTTGGAAGACAGCCTGTTTGCCACACTGCCTTCCACTATTCTCGAAGCACTCTCAGTTGCCGTTTAATTAAAGAATAATAAGCGACCTTTTTCCCGAACAAATCATTCACGTTATTTCCTACAATGCATATAACTAGGTTGTAAAACGTCATATTCATCAATTTAAATCATATTATTTCCTGGCTATAGTAACAACAATACAAATAGTTTGGATGTTCTGCATCATGACAAAAAATACATCAATAACTCAATTGTTAAAAATAACCCATATCAGCAAACCGAAAAAAAAAAAACAGTTGCAAATAGGAGGGTAAAATACCATTGAATTAGTCAACCAAGGACATGTCTCATGTTCAGTGTTGATATAAAGTCACCAAGTCACTAGCCCTGCATATAAAATAAATTTCATATAGACATCTTAAGCTGTCAAGGACAACGATCATGGAAGGGCGAAAGTTGGAGTCTATATATGCGATGTCAGCAGAATCAACTTATTTAGATATGACTCAGAAGAATGAGACTGCATATCTTTGGCATGCATATTTGGGACACGTTACAAGAAACTAAAGGTGATGGATGATGAACAAGTCAATGTTTAAAGGGCTTCCTTATTTGGAGTTTCAAGGAGACACGATATGTGCTAGATGCCAGTTTGGGAAGACGTATCAGCTGCCGTACAGAGAGGCAAGGTTCAGAGCAAATGCACCCTTGTAGCTTGTTCATCAAGATATGTTTGGTCCAGTGAAGCAAGCATCAATTAGTGGACTACAATATATGATAACCTTCATCGATGACTTTTCAAGGTACGTGTAGGTATGCTTTATAATACGAAAATCAGAGGTGTTAGAAAAGGTTAGAGAATTTCTTGAGAAGGTTGAAAGAGAATTTGAGAAGAAGATAAGTTGGGAATTAGTATATCCATTATTATTAGTTTTCTTTGCATATACTCATCAATTCAACTTGTGAATGCTGACAAATTTGAGCCTCATGAAGAAGCAATAAAGCTGAAATTGCAAGCACTGAATAGAATCCAGGCACTAGAATTTTTGGAATGACAAATGAATCATTCTTAAGGCCTAATACTTAAGATTGAAATAATTTTGTTATCTTCGGTCATCACATAACTTGTGAATGACAAGACATCTATGATGCTCCTTTTCTTGATAAGATATTCAACCACTGAAGAATCATATTTCTTCCATGTTTGCAATTGCAGCTTTAGTTGCATGACATTAGCTTTTGATTGGGAAGTAAAGAGACATTGAATAGTTATCCAAGCCTCAGATGCTCTAAAACAACCAACAAGCTCAGGTAGAATTTCCTAGCTAATTGAGGACAAAATCCAACACAATAATATTTCATCCTGTTGCTCTTAATCCAGATAAGTTTCATGGATAGGATAATCAAGATTCAAGTGTTCTGGTGATGAAAACAGACGATCAACAAAATTTGATAGACAATTATAAGGGATTATACTTACTAGCAGTCCCATAAATTAGGTATGATGACTAGTCAACAACTCATTGGTTAGAGCCATAACAACCTAACCGTCTCGGACTACTCTTCCCTCATCTTTTATGGCTCTAACCAACGATCATCATTTACATTCTTGACGTGTGGCTCATGATTATGAAGTTGATCCTTGTAACTAGCCACTTGAAGTGCTTGACAACTATTTTGTTGAGGTAAAGAGGCTGGTGCTGATAGGTGACTATTATCTTGTTAAGCTAAATAAACAGAGTTATAATTATCACTAACAATGAGGGAAGTTCAAAGCAACCAACTGCTTAATTAAAAAGTGGCCTTCATTAGATATTTAAAGCCTCAGTCTGTTGACTTCTCTTATGGATACACCTTTTTAAGTGATTATACCAACTTCCATGCTTCGCTCATCCTTTAACTCCAGATTTCAATTTACTTACCAACTTTTTAAATTGTTCACAATAAAGTGAAAAAAAACCAATTCTGGTGTCACCTTTCTTAGCTTGCTCTGTAGCACCAATCAAGTTTCTAATCACTAGTCTTTATTTTCTAAATTCTTCTAGTTTTACTATACTTCAAATTTTAAAATCCAAGTTTCCGATCTTTAATTAACACAAAAAAAAGTTACCAATTAGTAAGTCTATTAAATGTGGAATACAGTAATGCTACCATGACCATTTAAACACTATACAACAAACTTACTTTCAGCTAACATCATATTACAAAATTCCAATCCCAAAATTTTACCTTATGAGGCAATCATCAAGGTAGTGTGTCCAAGGTACACTACATGGAAGTTCTATAAAACCGAAAATGTAACCAGGTAATTATCTGGTTATACAGAATTAAGGAAATCATACAGAATTAAGTCCAGCTACTTTTCCAACAAAAACATTACCATTAAAAGAAAGAAGCTTTTTTTTTTTTTTTTTTTTTAAACAAAAGTATGTGTTTTGACTTCTCTTTAGCATAACTCAAATGATAAATTACAATGGTTGTATAAGTCAAAAGTATATGTATCCTACATCATCTTAATATCCTTAGGTCATAGCTGACATGATATATATAGCATTCTTTCTATTGCACAACTTGTTTGAAGATGTCAAAAACAGAAAATTTAAAATCTAGACAGTGCAGCAAAACTCAATCTTTGAACATACATACGTAAATACAATCAGTTGTAAAGCAAAAGAAGTATTTTTCTTCATGATGGTTCTGTTTTGGAGGGTAGCCCACATGTGACAAAAGCCAATGAGAAAGTTCCAAAAGCCGTATGAAGAAGGTGGTTTTGGATTCAAAACAATTTCAGAAGAAGAAGAAGATGCAATAGACTGGCATTTTGGGAAAAGAACTAGCTAAGATCATGGAATTCAACAAAGGCTGTGTTGTCTCTATAGAGCAAGGAAAAACGTAACAGTTAGCATTCTCAATGTCAGCATAATTATTTACCTTAGAGACTAGTTATAATATCAAACAACTATTTCTTTCTTACATTAAAGAACATTCCCTTCTTCCAAAAAAAGAAGAAGCTTAACTCCTAGAACAGATAAAGCTCAAATTTGCAAAAACACTTATTTGGAGCATCCAAACAAATTAAACTACCTCAAAATTAGTCCAAAATTTCACAATTCAACATCATAAATCTAACACCAAAAAGTGATCATAGCAATAAAAACAGCAAGAGAATGTGAGTGTAGAGTATTAAACACATGCATTGCAACCACAAAGCAAAATAAAAAGAGCATGGAAAATTAAAATCCAAATGCAAGTATGCAACATCTAAATACCATCTGCATTGACTCACATTTTCTCATCAACCAAAGGAAGCTCTAAACTATAGCAATCACTAAAACTCAAAATGAATGACCCCAAAAGGAAAAAAACTTATTGGAATTCATTTGCCAACAAAACATATAAGAAAGCAAGAGTAGTGGAAGCATACAAGATGTTCAAATGGCGGATGAGGAGAGAGTAGAAGGACCAGTATAATCTTCAGGAGAAGTCTTGGCATTCTGTAACGGGCCACAACAAATTCAAAGTGAAAGCATAATTTATTCAAATTAATTGTTGTTCAGAGATATGATTGTTACTACAAGAGTTTTCTGGAGAAGCATATGACAAAAAATCAACAAAAAGACACAAGGCAAAAATTAAGTACTAGTTTTTCGTGAATCGCCTGTATGGTTGCATTAAGGCCATCATCGCAATAATACTTTGTGCCCTCATGCTCTATTTCTTTTAAGCGTGGTGTGTTCAAGACTTCTAAAGAGAAAAACTTTATTTTGGGATAATTTTTCAGAGAAAAATACCATAAACACAGGAAAGTGAAGGTGTAATTTCCAGGGCAAAAGCTTGTGAGAGTTGATAAGCCATCTAGTTGCAACCATCGCAATTTGTTGAAAATAATTTCGTCGCCTGTTACAGCTTCTTCATTTGATGATATTACTTCTATCATCGTTTTGCATTTTCTTATCTTCATTTTTTTAAGTCACACCAAACTTTTTGCAATTGCTGGTGCTAACAAATTCGGAAATATGATGAAAGTGGCATTAGAGAAACCAAACTACCACACCATTCTACTAGTAGATCTTCAATATTTTGAAGAATTAGATCCAAGCTAGAGTCTTGTTTCCACATTTGCTTCAAATTATCAAGCCTATAGAGTGTTAACCCTTTTATTTGTGCAGATGCCCTTGCATATTTCTCAAAATTTTCATATGAAAATATCTCCTCATATGAACTACAATACAATCCAAGTCCCTCCACACTGCAGAATCTCTGAAGGATAGCAAGTGAGAAAACTATTGATTTATCCTTAAAGACCATAAGAACTTCAAGTTTGGGGAAGAGTTGTCATGGAAATTGGCTTTGCCAAAAGCATACCGATTTCATCTCTCTTAAAGCTTAGTTGCTTTATATACTTCGGGAAGAGTTGTTGGAAAAGACCTGTCAAGCAATCAAATAAAACAAATTTTTATACAACTTTATATACTTTAAAATGATATATATTTGCAAAAATTAAAGACCAACCTTTTGATGTTCCAAATTTTTTACAACATCATTTTGATGTTCTTGAAACCCAGTTCCTTCTTAGAGAAAATCTGTCAACCATTGAAATTAAAACAAAACCATGAATAATTACAAAGTAAATGTATCTTATTTTCTGCATTTTAAATCGTAGATAAAACCAACTAATGTGGTAACGGCAAAAGGTTCTTAAGAAAGGCCTGCACACACACACACACACATATATATATATATATATATATTCTAATTACAAATTTATATATATAATTTTATTTTAGAACTATAATAACATTTAAAGCACTTAAATAGAATATATTTACAACTAAAAAATCTTTTCCTAAACTTAAATGCATTCAAGTTCAAATATATACTTAAGGTATGTTTGGCACAAGAAATGGTATTGGGATTAAATAATTTCTATTCCAATCCCATATTAAGCATGAAACACAGGGTTGGTAATCCCATGCTCTTCATCTAGTACAACTCAGCCTTAGAGAAAAGTACGGGACTATCCCTTGCTTTGTTACTTAGTAAAATATTTTTTTCTTTATTTACTTTTACATTATATTAAATTTATTTCATCATTTTAAAAATTAAGTTAATATATATTAAATATTTTAAAAAGTAATACTCTTTTAAATTAATTATAAATATATTATTTTATTTAAATTTGATAGCATATAATTATATATATTTTTAGAAAAAAAAATTCCAAAATTAACAAGAAAATTTTAATATAAAATATATATATCGAATTCATATTTTTTGTTCAATCCCAATCTATACCAAATAAAAAATAATATTATTTTTGTTCAATGTCAAACCAAATACATCACAATAGTAATTTATTCAGTCCTATGCGGCACATATCTAGATTCAATGTTCGAAGTTGTCTAAAGAGACAAAGTAATTCTGGTAGAATTGATAAATTCATTTCAACAAAATCCCTCCACATCTTCTAAGGAAGGAGGATTGCGTAGTTCTCGCAACGCAATTCTCCATTCACATTCTTGCTTGTTTCGTAATGCCTTTGCTATTTTAATGATGGTAACAAGCAAACCCCCACATTCTTTGGCCACCTCAACAGCCACTGATTGCAAATCGCCTTGCTCCTCACCAACACCTGCTATTTTCATAAATAGGTTACAAGCTTCTTCTTCTTCTAAAATTCCAACAAGGAAATTAGTTTTAGAGCCCATCTCATTTAATAACTCCATATTTCTTGATGTCAACAAAAGTTTACATCCCATGCGATTATTCCCAAAAGGAATTCCTACAGCAGCCAAATCAAGATCCTTCCAAATGTTATCCAAAATTAGAAGGATCTTACTCTCTTGCACTATATGATCACGTAGGCGATCTGCACTTACAGGTGCAGTTTCCTCATAAAATTCCAAACCCAACCTTTCCGCAATTTCCCGTTGAATCCTCGCTATGTCTACTGGATCAGATACTTCTACAAACACTACCGTATCAAATAGCATGTCTTGCTCGGCTTTTCTGGCAACTTCCCTCACCAATGTCGTCTTTCCGGAGCCACCCATGCCGTACACTCCCACCATGTCGACATCAGGATCACGCAATGCATTTAGTATACCCTCCTAAGCGGAATGTCTGGATTCAATGTTCTCATAGTTGTCAAAATGCCATGTCTCTGCTGGAAGGGTTCGGTACAAAACTCAATCAAATGTCCCTTCTTGGAGGAGTTCAGAAATATCATCCGTCTTCCTCGCTGCTTCCTTGCTATATTGATAGCACCTCCATATATCTGGACACAGATTCTGAAAACATCGAATGTTTGCTTTGTTGTTATCTTCAATAATTTTTGTCGCCTCTGCATCGATCTTTTCCACCCTACCCAACCAATTCACAACTCTCTGTTCAATCCCATCCCCATTTCTCTTTGCTTCTTCAACCTGATGCTTAACTTCGGCATATATATTCCTAAGCTGCTGAAGTTGTGCGTCCAGATTCTCAAAGTTGGTCTTGTAGTTCCAGACATAACCAAGTTGAGTTATTATGGAATCACTTCCGGCAGCCCTTTGAGTACAAGCCGAAATAACAGGGTGGCCATTTCTCTTTTTGCAGCTTGTAGATAAATTAAAAAACGATTATGAAAATAAAACATCAGCAACAAAAGCAACTATACAGCACTAGCAGATCAAACTAACAATACAGTAACCGAATTATGAAAGTAAAACAACATTAGCAAGAAGAGAACTAACAGAACATAAACTTAGTTGGATTTAACTGTCCAAGTATTTTCAACTTGTTTGCTAAACAATTTAACTACCTCTTCCTCAAAAACACTATGCTGTTTCATGTAGCATTCAATAGTCGAGGCAACATTTCGTCTCTTCTGCTCAAATTATATGAAGTTTAATATTTTTTTTATTAATCACTTGAATTACATTGCTGCCAATGAAGAGTATTGATTAATAGGGTGAGTTTAAAATCCATTATTTGATAATAAGCACAATTTATTCACTATGGACGTATGACATTTTTAAGCATTGTCAAATAAATATATCCTACTGGATCTTGTCCAACTACTTGCCAATAAAGATGTTATAAAAAAAATGAAAAACTAATATATATGTTCAACAACATGGATATTTGTTCTTTTTGATATATTCTCTTCAACATAACTTAAATGATATATCACAGGTTAACTAGTCATACTTCAAATATATGTATTCTACAACCACCAGCCATCTTGTTTTTATGAAGAGATCAAATTGAGGGAGTGTTGCATCATAAGGATTGTGACATCCCAACTAGGTTGGCACCCCACAAAACCTTAGATCATGCGCACATCAGTCCATCAATTGACTAATTTATTAAAGTAAAAAAAAAAAAAAAAAAACATGAAGTTAATAGGGGATAAACAGCCCCTACAAGTCATGAAGAATGTTAGAATGTAAAGATTAATTTTTAGCAAGATAATAAAAATCTAGACAAGTAGAGCACTAAAGTCAACATTAGAGGAAAGACCATGACAATGTAAATGAGCCCCAACTTGATTGCCTTCATGATGAATGTGGGACACAAAATTCTGCATGGAAGAAAGAAAAGAGACAACCTTTATAGAAAGCCAAAAAATGCCAAGGAACCAAGATAAGAGTCCCAGTAAATCCAAAACTTATTTTGACTTCCACTCTCTTATTGCATCATATAATTCTGCTTCAAATGCCAACATAGTCCTCGAAGAAGTTTCAAAGCAACCTGTGACAAAGTCACAAAACCATGACATGCTTGAAAATATCACCGCAACTAGAACAACTTGAAGTGCGATAAGAATAATGTCATTTCTAGCACACCACAAAGACCAATGAATTGAAGCTATTGCTGCCATTCAAAGGGAAGAGCATTAGGGACTAAAAGTAAATGTCACAGCCTGATAAAGAATCTAGTAATATCCAAAGAGAAATCCAAAGTTACTTATGCCAAAAATGCTAGCAAAAGAGCATAAGAAGAGGACCAACACAATTTGTCCGCCATTGCTTAACTAGCAAAGCCAAACCTGCAACATAAAGGAAAATAGGAACCTGAGTTTCTGTTAATCATTCTCTACAAGTAATCTGTTGTGAAAAATGGTGTATAGAGTATACCGTGAAGGAGGGACTAAACTTTCCAAATTTGCTTACCCCAAAAAACCAAAATAGAAGCTACTTAAAAAATTGAATAGCTCTTTAGAAGAAACTATACTAGAGGACCTTGTTTGAATAAAAGTATCCTTAGAGTTTGTAATTACAATAATTGTATTTTCAATTAAAATACAAATCTATGGATGACACAATTCCGAAAAAGAGATGGTAGATCCCAAGAAGTGTCAAATAACAACCAAACATTATTGCATCAAGAAAACTATGGCCCTAAACAAGCATGATCATTAATTTAGCTAGGAGTTCACCCAACTGATTATTTAACCAATAGTGTGAAGCTTATGGTAGAAGTTTGACATTTAGGTAGAGTACATTGTCTACTTGTCTTAAAAGATTTACAAGTTGGTGTTACATGTTATAACCAATACCACCATTTTCATCTTTCTCTAAAGAGCTTTCTAGCCAAAGAATTTCCATTCTATTTGTATTTCTTCTAGGGTAGGACAGTCTTTTCAATTTCCACATATTTGTTATTTAACCTTTATTGGTAAACTACAGCTTTTCTTTTAAAAACAACGCAGAGAAAACAAAGGTCTTTGCTTTGGTTTAGAAATTCATCTTTGTTTTTAAAAGTTTAAATTTTTCTGAATGACTCAAAACTTACTTCTGCGTTCTACTTCTTTCTCTTGATAGTTTCGTTTTCTGTCTTAAATTCAATGTTCAGATTCAACTTTATTGAAGTTAGACACCTACTCCATAAAGTTCCAGAAACTTCAAGAAAACAATAAAATCTATTAGAGTAATGAATATTTAAGCGCTAATATACGAGAAGCTCCCAGAGGCATAGAAGACATCAAATGATTGAAATTTCTAGACACATGAAATTGATTCAGCATTCGAGAAGCTTCAAAAACTGACTTTGGATGAATGAAAATGAAAATTCTAGACACAGAGAAATTGCACCAGCATTCAAGAAGATTCGAGACAAGGGAGACTTATGGAAACATACCTTGAGGTGCAGGATTTATAGAGATTAGTCGGCGGAAGTGAGGCTTCAACACCTCCACCTGAAGAGTTAAAGAACTTGAAAAATGGAGGATCAAAGCTGGCAAAGCTATGTTCGTGCTCAAGATTACCATTGACAGACAGCTGCATGTTAATGTATATCATAGACGCATAAACACCCAGAGCTGCTTGGGATCCTTTTAAACATTATTTTCAAAGAATAACAATACCCGGCTGTAGTTCTTAGAGAACGAGTTGATGGCCACCACCAAAGCAGGTATGTTCATTAGTGAATACTTTATAAAAATTAAAAATTTACGCCGTGAAATATTTGAGTTAGATCCTAAAGCTGGAATTCGTTAGGATCGTATGAAAATATTAATTACTTGGGGTCTAAAACCTGAATATAGTGGAGGTATCATGGCAATACATGAATGGCCAATTCAATCAACTCTTTTTAGAGTTAGAAAATATGTTAGTCAACCAGGAAACTCTAGCAAAACAAATGGTTGGAGTTTAATTAGAAAATAGAGAAAAAACATTATTTAGTAATAAAATAAGAAGTCGGCCGAGGCAGAATGCTGCCACAAAGGAAGGGTGTAATCCTAGAAGACGCTATGAGCTAGACTCAGATGCAAGGGGAGCTTCACACACTGAAGACAATGAAACAAAAAATTTGATGACACACAGTATCTTTAAGGCAATTTGATGATAGCTGCTAGATGCAGAGAAAGCAGTGAACAGGGGTGGGATTTTCAAATGTCATTTACAGTAATCAAGCCTGTTCAAAAATGTACAAAAGCGAAGATCACCTTCAACAAGAAAGAAGAAATATGTTATGGATTTAATGGAGATGAGATGGCTTAGAGGGTCATCACTTGTGCATCCGATTGCAGCATCAAACCTAAAGACCGTTAATTATGAAAATGATTGAATTCTGGATGCTTGAATCACATGAAAGGAGATAAGGAAAAGTTGTCAGGTGTCTCAGATTATAAGGGGGATCAGATGGTAGTCACAATTAATAATGCAAAGCTACTAATCACTCACATCTGGAGGACAGTAATTGTTCCACAATTCAACTCCCATTGAGTTCAGTTACAAAATGTGTATCATGCGCCCGGAATGAAGAAGAATCTGCTGTCAATATCATAGTTGACATCCTCAGGAAATTAAGGGGTGTTCGGTCTAGAAGATGTCAAAGTATATCAACATCTTAAGCCGTCAAGGACACCAATCATGGAAGGGTGAAAGTTGGAGTCCATATACGTGATGTCAACAGAATCAGCATATGTAGATATGACTCAGAAGAATAAGACAGCAGATCTTTGGCATGGATAGTTCGAGCACATTACAATGAACTAAGCGTGATGATGAATAAGTCAATGCTTAAGGGACTTCCTTATTTGGACTTTCAAGGAGACACAATATGTGCTGGATGCCAATTTGGGAAGACGTATCAGCTGCCAAATATAGAGGTAAGGTTCAGAGCAAAGGCATCCTCAGAGCTTGTTCATTAAGACGTGTTTGATCCAGTGAAGCAAGCATCAATTGGAGGACTACGATATGTGGTGACCTTTATCGATGACTTCTCAAAGTATATGTGGGTATGCTTTATAAAACAAAAACCAGATGTGGTAGAAAATGTTAGAGAATTTTCTAAGAAGGTTAAAGGAGAAGTCAAGAAGAAGATAATTTGGGAATTAGTCTATCCATTATTATTAGTTTTTTTTGCCATATACTCATCAATCTAACTTGTGAATGCTGATCAATTTGAGCTTCATGAATAAGCAATAAAGCTGAAATTGCAAGCATTGAATAGGATCCAGGCACTAAAATTTTTGGAATGACAAATGAATCATACTCAAGGCCTAATACTTAAGATTGAAATAATTTTGTCATCTTCTGTCATCACATAACTTGTGAATGACAAGACATCTATGATGCTCTTTTTCTTTATGAGATATTCAACTGTTGAAGAATCAAATTTCTTCCTTGTTTGCAATTGCAACTTTAGTTGCATGATATTAGCTTTCGACTGGGAAGTAAAGAGACATTGAATAGTTATCCAAGCCTTAGATGCTATAGAACAACCTACAAGCTCATGAAGAAATTCCCAGCTAATTGATGACAAAATCCAACCCAATAAGATTTGACCTTGTTGCTCCTAATCCAGATAAATATCATGGAGGATCATCAAGATTCAAGTGTTTTGGTGATTAAAACAAAGGATCAACAAAGTTTGATAGGCGATTACAACGGATTGTGCTTATTAGGAGTCTTATACATTTGATATGATAAACCTAACCATCTCTCACTAATTTTCCACTCATCTTTTATTTGAGTGAATATCAACCATGGTCATCATCATTCTTGATGTGTGACTCATGATTATGAAGCTAATCCTTGTAAGTCAGAGTCTTGAAGTGCTTGACCACTATTCTGTTGAGTTAAAGAGGCTGATGCTGATAGTTGACCATTAAGCTGAATAGGTAGAATGATTGTCATCACTAACAATGAGGGAAGCTCATATCATCCAACTGCCTTTTATAAAAAGTGGCCTTCATTAGATATTTAAAGCCTCAATCTGTTGACTTCTCTTATGGATACACCTTTTCAAGTAATTATACTAAATTCCATGCTTCGCTCATCTTCTAACTCCAGTTTTCAAATTACTTGCTAACTTTTTAAACTGTTCACAACAAATTGAAAAAACCAATTCTGGGGTCACCTTTCTTAGGCTCCTCTACACAACCAATCAAGTATCTAATCGTTAGTCTCTATTTTCTAAATTTTTCAAGTTTTACTCTACTATAAATTCAAAATTCTAACTTCCAATCTTTAATGAACATGAAAAATGTTACCAATTATTAAGTCCAATTAATTAATGTGGAATACAGCAATGCAACTGTGACCATTCAAGCACTAAACAACAACAAACTTGCTTTTAGCTAACATCATATTACAAAATTCCAATTCAAAAATTTGACCTCATGAGGCAGAGGACCCAATCATCAAGGTAGCGTGTCCAAAATATACTACATGGGAGTTCTACAAAATTGAAAATGTAACTGTGTAAATTATTTGGTGACTACAAAAAACAACTGAGAAATGATACAGAATTGGGTTTAATTGCTTTCCAACAAAAACATTACAAAAAACAGGATAGCCTTTTTTTTTCTTGTTTTATATATTTAAAAACAAAAAAAAAAAAACAAAAAAAGATGTGTTTTGACTTCTCTTTAGCATAACTCAAATGATAAATTACAATACTTACAAGTCATAACTCAAATATATATATCCTACATTAACTCAATATCCATAAACCATAACTGAAATAATATATACAACATTCTCTCTTATGCACAACTTGACTTTGAGGAGGTTAAAAACAGAAAATGTAAAGTCTAGACAATGCAGCAAAACTCAATCTTTGAACACACACACACACAGAGACAGATACATATATATATAAAATGACAGTACCTCAAGGATGAGCCTCTTGTGTTATGCTCAGCTGCGGCAACTCTCATAACAGACTCAGCTGTCCTAGTGGTGTTAGCTAACCCCACAACAATACAATTGGCAGTCTCCTGAGAGATCTGCCATTTCAGCAAATCCACAGAAACCCTACAAAATAAGTTTTGTCATCTCAAAAATGGCACTCCATATGTAGAAATCCATTGCTAAAACTGATTGTATACATATGTAAGATCCCAAATGACAAAACAGTTGATTCAAGAATAAACATTCAAATATACTATCTTAATTATAATGGTTAGCAGCAACATAGAGGAAAACTTAGATGGTAGTGGTAATCATGATATCTAGGATCATACTACTATGTAAGTTCAATATAATTACAATACAATTGTTGTCCATTTGACTGAAATGCAATGGTTCTGGTACATAGACACTTTCAAAACTACTCTGTAGTTATTCAACTCCTTGATACACAACTCCTTTATGAAGTATTTTGAATTCACTACATACCACAATTTTGCATGAGCAATTTTTTGGATCATATTAACCAACCAAACCCCAAAATTACTCAAACTTTCAATATCAAATTCCTAACCAACACCAAAACATTATAACAGTTGCTTAAGATGAAACAAGAGAATGAGAGTGCAGATCAACAAAAATAAAGTCTTGCTCTTTCTAATATATCTATTGCAAGTTGCAACACAAACTCCTAGCCTTGTTATTACACAGTTTATAATATTGATTTGTTATAGCCTCTTTTGATGAGTACCAACTTGATAATAGTTTCATCTTGGGAAAATCTTAAATTTCCTTTTGCATTTGTAAAATGTATGAGTTTAAGGTGTTTTTTTATCTTATACATACATAAATACAATCAGTTGTAAAGCAAATGAAGTATTTTCTTCATGACGGTTCTGTTTTAGAGGGCAGCCCATATGTGATTAAAGCAAATGAGAAAGTTCCAAAAGCAGTATGAAGAAGGTGTGGTTTAGGATTCAAACAAGTTCAGAAGAAGAAGATGCAATGGACTGGTATTTTAGAAAAATAATTGGTAAAGATCATGGAATTCAATAAAGGCTGTGTTGTCCCTATAGAGCAAGGAAAAACAAAACAGAAAACATTCTCAATTCCATTCTTCACTGCATCCCAATTTCTCATTTTCTAGAAAAATTTCTCGAATAATTCAGCATAGAAACTAGTCATCATGTCAGACAATTGTTTCTTTCTTTCACTAAAGAACATTCCATTTTACCAAAAAACCAGAAGCTAAACTCCTAGAATGAATAAAGCACGATGTTGCAAAAGCAGTTATTTGGAGCATCCAAACAAATTGAATTACCTCAAAATTAGTCCAAAATTTCAACATTTAATATCATAACTCTAACAACAGCGATAACAAACAAGAAGAGAATTTGAGTGTAGAGCATTAAACATATGCATTGCAACCAAAACAAAACAAAAAGACCATGGAAAATTAAAACCCAAATGCAACATCTAAATACCATCGACATTCACCCACATTTTCTCATCAGCAAAACAAAGCCCTAAACTACAGTAATCACTATAACTCAAAAACAATGAACAACCCAAAAAGAAAAAAACTTGAGGGAATTCATTTTCCAAATATTTCTATGACTACATACCCATTAAACAAAACATATAAGAAAGCAAGAGTAGTGGAAGCATACAAAATGTTCAAATGGCAGATGAGGAGAGAGTAGAAGGACCAGCACAATCTTCTGGAGAAGTCTTGGCATTCTGTAATGAGCCATAGCAAATTCAAAAAGAAAATAAAACTCAAAACACCATTTTTTTTTTTTTTTTTTTGTCCCTCCACTTTCTCAGCAGACAATCATAATCCAACAAATACAAAACCAATAGTAATAATAACAATAAAATAAATAAATAAATAAATAACATTCAGCCCTAAACTCAAAAGCATTATTTTCCAATAAATTTAAGTTCTTTCAAACATGGGTTCTCTTTTCTTTCCTCAACTTTCTCAGCAACCAAACACCATCCAACAAAAATCCCACAACAAAAGCACAGAAAAACACCTCACTTTATGGAGAAGAACATCAACCCAGAATTCAAAAAGCACTCTTTTTTTTTTTTTTTATAATAAATTCAAGTTCTTTCGACCATGGGATCTCTTTTATTTTCCTCGACTTTCTAAGCAACCAAACACCATCCAACAAAAACCCCAAAATAAAACCACAAAAAAAAAAAAAAAACCCTCATTTTCTGATGAATAACATCAACCCAGAACTCAAAAACACCATTTTCTTAATAAATTTAAGTTCTTTCAAATATGGGTTCTCTTTTTTTTCCTCCACTTTCTCATCAACCAAACACCATCCAACAAAAACCTCAAAAACACAACCACAACAACAACAAAAGAACAACTCACTTGAATGGCAACCCTAAAATCAGGGACTTGAAATCGAAGCTCAAAAGGAGGAGACACCTCCTTTTCAAGCTCAAGCTCTTTGGGCAGCATCATTATACCATAAACGTCTCCAAAAACCCCACCTCCATACTTCTTCTTCTGTGACTGCGTTTCAAAATCCATTTTTTTCCGCTATTATTCAACAATTCAAAAAAAAAAAAAAACACCAAACTTTACAATGAAAATTACGTAAACTTTACCATATATATACAAAAGATAGATAGATAGAGATGGGAAATTGACTTGCCTGAGATGGGGATTTTTGGGACATGGACAAATTTACAGTGTTAGATAGAGAGATTTTTTTCTCTTCTCGTTTGAATTCAGTTTTATCATTTTTCTTTCTTTGACTTTTTAACATTTATAGTGAGGTTATTATTATTATTATTTTAATTTTCTGGTTTAGGGTTTGTGGGGCTTTTGAAGTGCTAAATTTGGGCAGTTTGTTTAACGATTTTTTTTTTTTATTTTTTATTTTAATAACTGAAGATGGAGAAAGGTGGATTTTTCACTATGGAGTGAAAATGGAGTCCAGCTTATTGAGGTGGGGTTAGGTTACGCGTGTTTGTGTTTCTCTCAGTGGTTATCAAATTATGTCATGTTTGTGTCTACCTGTCATGTTTGTATCTACCGCGTTGTTTAATTAGTGCTAACACAATCTTAGATTTTACTATGTTAGATTCGGTTATGATGCGTTTACTTATATTTAATTTGAATAGCTTGAAATCATAACAATCTACGAATTGATGTAACAGAATTAGAATTAATTGTTTGCTTCAATTGAAAAAATCGTAATCAGAATCAATAATATTATTTTTGAAAAGTTTACTTCAAATTGAAATTGAAATGAATTGTTTTAAAGTGACAAAAATACCCTTGATTAAAAATTTATATTCTTTAACATTTTTGAAAGAAAATTATTATTATTTTTTTGTTATTAATAAATATATTTTTTATATAATAATATTATGCTTATTAAAATATTTTTTAATAATATTTTTTTTACTAGTAAGTTAATGTCATATTCTATACAATCGATAAATATAAAATATGTTTTTCTGAATTTATCTTTTTAATTTCCATATTTTTAAGAGGGACATAAAATATGTTAATAGTTAACAGTGAATAGGAATGAAAATTGTAAGTGGGGTGAGAAGAATAACAATTTTATTCCATAACCCCAAATTTATGTGGGACCTATATTTTTTATTCCTATTATGGATTGATTTTGAGTAATTAAACATCAACAATCATACTTATTTTTTATTTTCATTTCGTAATCTTTTAAGTAAACACACCAGTGTTTTATATTATATTTATAGAATATATTGATTCATGTTTCCATCACAATATGATCTGTTTTATTAATTTTGTTGAACTTCACTATTATAATCCATTAAAACTGCTTCGAGTTTCTACCTTATCCATGAGTCATTGGGATGTGTCAAAACTTGTCACTTATAATTAGATTTATAATATTATACCACCTAGGATTAAGACAAAGAGAAGTGTATAAACCAATGATTCTATAAACTATTTTTTAAGTCATTAAATTAGAATTTTTTAATTGTTGATAGTGAATCAAATTAGAATAGTTTAATGTAAACGGAGAATGACATAATTGAGATCTAAATATAATTGCTTAAAGTGTTCTTATCTAATTGCTAAAGGGCAAGACATGCTTATCCTTGAGACTTCTACCTCTTCCATATAAGATAACATCACTTACCAACCATCTGGACATAGGATTTCCACTAATATTGTTATCATCAATTTTTAAATAAAAATTAGTTTTTTTTTTTATGTGTTTAGAAACTATTGTAGAATCTGAAATCAAGAACAAAATGAATTTATTTATGAAATATGAGATTAGTTTTGTTTTTTGTCAAAAATAACTTAAAATTTATCTGGAATTTTAACAACTGTTGCTGATTATAAAATGTAGTGTATCTAGAAACAATTTCTTAGTATACTTCTAAAATACACCTCAAAGTATATAAAGAAAAACAAAATGAAAAAAAAAAAAAACGAAAAAAATACTTTTATTATTTTTTTGAAGAAGTGTATGGAAAATCTATATTATTTTTTTTTTCAAACTCAAAACTATATCTTAATTTTTAAAAAAAAAAAAATTAGAATCACAAAACTGAACTTTTTTTGGTTTTATTTATTTATTTATTTATTTTTGCATAAACATCCAAAATTTTGAAAAACAAAAGTTAAGGAATATCCGAAGGGAAAAAAAAACATAAATATCTAGACTCTAGAGGGCTCAAATGCCATGTGGTGCACTTTCAATTTTTTTCTCTTCATTGTAAAGATACTTAAATTTCATGTGTGAGCATGGACCATTTTGGATAAGTTTTTAGACCAAAGAATGGAACTTCAAAGCCATTTTTGAAAGACCCATCACCTAAAGATTGGTTGCCACTTGTACAATATTTGAAATTGACTTCTATTGCTGAGAAAGAATACCTTGAATACAAACAAATAGTTGATTACTGAATTTTTTTATTATTATATATGTAAAAGTAAATATTACATTAAAAATGTGCAAGTAAATTTGGGACTAAAATATTTGAAATGTATACATAAAGTAGAAATCACACCAAATTTGAGTAACTAATAAATGATCTCAGAACATGTAAAATATAATGTGTTACTAAAAATTTGAAATTTTGTTAACTAAAAATTTGTGAAATATATATTATGAATTTTGGGAGTATATATATATATATATATATATATATATTCAAAATGCGTGGATCAATAATGAATTTCTTAAAAAAATAGTTATCAAATCTCCAATATAATTTTTATATAATTTAATTCAGTACATTTATTAACTTTTTTGATAATTCAATGGAGACACTTGTGGTATTCACTTTTATTTTCTAAAAAAATCAATGTGATTCTCAATCTAGGTTTTACGTCAACTTCACAAGTAAAATATTAAGTATATTTTTACATATTTGGAAGTACTTTTGATATGACTAAAAAGAATCAAAATCCTTGTTTTTAGTTTGGGGAAAAAAAAAGTGAGAAGTCTCTCCTAACTTCTCGTTTTTCCTGGACTTTTTTATAAAAGGAGTTAAGGTTATATTCAATTTAGAATTTATTAAAATTTAAAATATTTTAAATGTTTGGATGTATTCAATCTAAACTTGAATGAATTTTATTGAAATATAAATATATTTAATTAAGGTTTATATTGAATCCAATGAAATTTAGTTGCATTTAATTTATATTTGTATAAAATTTAATGAAATATGAGTATATTAAAAAAAGTTATTGACTTTGTAGATATTACTTAAATAATGGATTTAAATAGATTTAGATGGATTTTATAATGATTATTATGGAAAAAAAAAGTCTATAATAAATCTAATCTTATCATTCTCTTAAAAATTTATTTAGATTTCATAAAGAATTCTAACAAAATCAATATAAAATCTATAGAGTATGTGAATTTCATCAAAATCCATTATTAAAAGAAAAAAAAAATCAAACTCAAAATAAATTTTAAACTGAGTACACCTTCTAAGTTTAAACATGCATGAGAGAGAAAAAATGAAAAATAAAAAAAAAAAATTAAAAAAAAAAGGAAAAAGGTATGGTTATACTTCATAAGAAAAATGTTAAAAAATAATTTAAAAAATATCTATCATTTGAAGTATGGTCTAAAGAAGCATTTTAGAATGCACTCAAAATTTTTGGGATAAAAACAATCCAAAATGTACTTTATAAACTTGCTTAGGATGGATTGGTTCATTTGGATCTATTGGGCCCCAACTTCAAATCTGTAGACTGACAAACCCTTCGGGCCCATAGTTCAACTACACAAAGGCTAACCCAGTGGCTGCCTCGTTTGCAGTACCATCAGATTGGACATCTAATCTTCTCATTGTACACCATTTGGCGCCTCCCAAAATTAAATTTTCACCAATCCCTAAGTACAAGCCTTCAACTTCAAGCCAATAGCACATATACATCACACTAAAGATGGTATCCAATAAAAAAAATGACTTTATACCCTAGATACATAGGGATGATGAGGCATCAAAAGTGCCCCCTCAATAAATTTATATTAGAAGTTATAACATTAGAGTGTTCACAAGGAGTAAGGACTTTGCTTTTGCTAGATTTTTTATAATATTGAAGTTTGAATAATGCAAGAGAAAAAAATATAATAATTTTGGTTTTTTATTATTTTTTGTACTGATGTGTTATTAGATTATAAAAAATCTAACAAGAAAAAAAGTTAGTAAAAAACCTTGACTCTATAGTGAAGTTTTTATAAATATAATAAAAAGTTAGATAACACTTCTAAAAATGTTTTGAAAACTTTTTAAATTGATAATTATTTTTTATGTTTTGAAAAATTGGGAAAATACTTCATTTACAACACTACAAATCCTGAACTATAAGTCCATAGTGTAAAATAGTAGAGTTAACAAAAGTATTCTAATGAGCAAGGGATGCAACTTGGTCTTTAATGAGATAAGCATTCGTGTAGCAATCATTTTTCTTGTATAGAAGATCCATTACCCTTGCAAGATCAAGAACTCGTTTGAGCAGAGGTGCCAAAACAACAGTTGTTTTAGGAGCTCCTTGTTCATATCTATCCATACATTTTCAACTTGTTCGCTAAACAATTTACCTCTTCCTCAAAAACACTACGTTGTTTGATGTAGCACTCAATAGCAAAGGCAACATGTCCTTTCTTCTGCTCAAATTATATGAAGTTTAATATTTTTTAATTAATCACTTGAATTACATTGCTGCCAATGGAGAGTATTGATTAATAAGGAGAGTTCAAAAACCATTATTTGATTTTAAGCACAATTTATTTACAATGGATGTATAACATTTTTAAGCATTGTCAAATAAATATTTCCTATCGAATCTTATCTAACTACTTACCCATAAAGATGTTACCAAAAAAAAAAAGAAAAACTACTATGTTTAATAACATGGACAATTAATTTTTTTGGTTCTCCTTAGCATAACTTGAATGATAAATTACAAATATATGTATCCAATAACCACCAGCCATCTTGTTTTTATGAAGAGATCAAATTGAGGGAGTGTTGCATCATAAGGATTGTGACATCCCAACTAGGTTGGCACCCCACAAAACCTTAAATCATGTGCAGATTACTCTATCAACTGACCAATTTATTAAAGTCAAAAAAAGAAAAGTACATAGAGTTATGGGGGATAAACAACCCTTACAAGTAATGAAAAATGTTAAAAAGTATGTAATAATCAATTTTAAACAAGATAACAAAAATGTAGACAAGAAGAGCACTAAAGTCAACATTTGAGGAAATACCATGACAATGTGAATGAGCCCTTGCTTGATTGCCTTCATGATAAATAGGGGACACAAAAGTCTGCATGGAACAAAGAAAAGAGACAACCTTTATAGAAAGCCAAAAAATGCCAAGTTACCAAGGTAAGAGTCCCAGTAAATCCAAAACTTACTCTAACTTCAAATGCCAACATAATCCTTGAAGGAGTTTCAAAGCAACCTGTGACAAAGTGACAAACCATGACATGCCTAAAAATACCACCACAGCTAGAATGACTTGGAGTGGCGCAAGAATAATCTCATTTCTAGCATACCACAAAGACCAATGGATTGAAGCTATTGCTGCCATTCAAAAGGAAGAGAATTAGGAACTAAAAGTAAATGTGACAGCCTGATAAAGAATCTAGTAACATCAAAAGAGAAATCTAAAGTTACGTATGCTAAAAATACTAGCAAAAGAGCATAAGCACAAGACCAACACAATTTGTCCGTCGCTGCCTAACTAGCAAAGCAAAACCTGCAACATGAAGGAAAAAAGGAACCCGAGTTTGTGTTAATTATTCTCTAAAGGTAAGTTGTTATGGAAAATGGTGTTGTAATAAAGTATACTGTGAAGGAGGGACTAAACTTTCCAAATTTGCTTACCCCAAGAAACCAAAGTAGAAACTAGTTAAAAAAAAAATGAATAGCGCTTTAGAAGAAACTATACCAGAGGAACCTATTTAAATGAAAGTACCCTTAGAGTCTATAATTACAATAGTTGCATTTTTAATTAGCATACAAATCTATAGATGACAATTCCAAAAAAGAGATGGTGGACGCAAGAAGTGTCAAAATTGCATTCAAACATTATTGCATCAAGAAAACTATGACCTTGAACAAATATAATCATTAATTTAGCTAGGAGTTCACCTAACCAATTATCCAACCAATAGTGAAGCTTATGATAGAAGTTTGACATTTAGGTTGTGTGTGTTGTCTACTTGTCTTAAAAGATTTACAAGTTGGTGTTGCATGTTATAACCAATACCACCATTTTCATCTTTCTCTAAATAGCTTTCTAGCCAAAGAATTTCCATTCTATTTGTATTTCTTTTAGGGTAGGACAGTCTTTTTAATTTCCATATATATGTTATTCAACCTTCTTTGGTGAACTACAACTTTTCTTTTAAAAACAATGCAGACAAAACAAAGGTCTCTGCTTTGATTTAGAAATCCATATTTGTTTTAAAGAGTTTAAATTCACCGACTGATGTCTCAATGACTCAAAACTTACTTCTGCATTCTACTTCTTTCTCTTTGATATTTTTGTTTTCTATCTTAAATTCAATGCTCAGATTCAACTCTATTGAAGTTAAACACCTACTCCATAAAGTTCCAAAAACTTCAAGAAAACAATAAAATCTACTAGAACAATGAATATTTAACAGCTCATTCGAAAGAAGCTTCTAAAGGCATGGAAGACATTAAATGATTGAAATCTCCATACACATGAAATTGATTAAGCATTCGAGAAGCTTCAAAGATTGACTTTGGATGAATGAAAATGAAAATTCTGGACATATAGAAATTGCACCAGCTTTCAAGAATATTTGAGACAAGGGAGAATTATGGAAACATAGCTTGAGGTGCAGGATTTATAGAGAGTAGTCGGTGGAAGTGAGGCTTCAATACCTCCACTTGAAGAGTTAAAGAACTTGAAAAATGGAGGATCAAAGCTGGCAAAGCTATGTTCGTGCTCAAGATTACCATTGACAGAGAGCTGCATGCTAAGGTATATCAAAGATGCAGAAACACTCAAGGCTACTTGGGATCCTTTTAAACATTATTTTCAATGAATAACGATACCCGGCTGCAGTTCTTAGAGAATAAGTTGATAGCCACCACCAAAGGAGGTATGTCCATTAGTGAATACCTTATGAAAATTAAAAATTTATGCTGTGAAATATCTGAGTTGGATCCTAAAGCTGGAATTCGTTAGGATCGTATGAAAAGATTAATTATTCAAGGTCTAAAACTTGAATATGGTGGACTTATGATGGCAATACATGAATGGCGAGTACAACCGACTCATTTAGAGTTAGAAAATATACTAGTCAACCAGGAAACTCTAGCAAAACAAATGGCCGGAGTTTCATTAGAAAATGAAGAAAAAACATTATTTAGTAATAGAACAAGAAGTCAGCCAATGCAAAATGCTGCCACAAAGGAAGGTTGTAATCCTAGATGACACTGTGAGCTAGGCTTAGATGCAGGGGAAGCTTCACGCACTCAAGACAGTGATACAAAAAATTTCAGAGCATCCAGGAGACGTAGAGTATGTTTAAGGCAATTTGATGACAGCTGCTACATGCAGAGAAAGCAGTGAACAAGCGTGGGATTTTCAAATGTCATTTACAGTAATCAAGCCTGCTGGAAAACGTACAAAAGCAAAGATCACCTTCAACAAGAAAGAAGGAAGACGTTAAAGATTTAATGGAGATGAGATGGCTTAGAGAGTCATCACTTGTGAATCTGATGAAGGCGCATTGATTGCAGCATCAAACCTAAAGGCAGTTAATTGTGATAATGATTGAATTCTGGATGCTTGAATCACATGACAGGAGATTGAGAAGTTGTCAGGTGTCTCAAATTATAAAGGGGGATCGGATGGTAGTCATAGCTAATAATGTGAAGCTATTAATCACTCACATTTGTAAGACAGTAATCGTTCTGCAATTCAACTCCTGTTGAGTTTAGCTACAAAATGTCTATCGTGTGCCCAGAATGAAGAAGAATCTGCCGTCAATATCATAGTTGACATCCTCAGGAAATTATATGGTGTTCAGTCTAGAAGATGTCAAAGCATATTGACATCTTAAGCTGTCAAAGACACCAATCATGGAAGGGCGAAAGTTGGAATCTATCTACGCGATGTCAGCAGAGTCAGCTTATGTAGATATGACTCAGAAGAATGAGACTGCAGATCTTTGGCATGCATATTTGGGGCACAGTACAATAAACTAAAGGCGATGATATAAGTCAATGCTTAAAGGGCTTCCTGATTTGGAGTTTCAAGGAGACAGGACATGTGCTAGATGCCAGTTTGGGAAGACGTATCAGCTGCCAA
>CM034464.1:19410609-19542408 GCA_019925255.1 Litchi chinensis
ATGATGATGCAAATAAGTTCATGAAGGATAACAAAATAATTCCTATCGATGGTGAAATCCGATCGACCGAAAGTTCAAAGGTCAATACCTACAATTAATGAAAAACAAGACAAAAACAAGAGAGAAAGAGGAAGAACAGAAACTACACCAGCATTTTTACGTGGTTTGGCCAGAATGTTGCCTACACCCACAACTGTGTTTTCTGATAATTTTGGCAAAATCACAGTACAATATTGTTTATGGTATATGTTACAATGAATTTCAGCCCCTATTTATAGGGAGAGACGTTACAATTTGAATAGAAATAAAACAAGAAAGAATTATGCATTAATTACACCTTTCAAAATCAGTTAGCACCAAATCAGAGGTTGATTCTGCTAAATCAAGGATTAACTCTAACAATATTTGAATTTGAATTTATTTCTAATTCTGGTGGTAGAATCATGATTGATTTAGGTTGTTACCTTTCTGGAAGATTTCCTTATCAAACTATTTAATGTGTGAGATAGAGCCTGTCTTGGATAGTCTTAAGCTAGATCTTACCTTGAACAATGAGTCGTGCATAGAGTGAGCTGGATAATACTGGACAGCGACTTGAGTAGTAGTGGTAATGCGAGCTCATCCCTACGAGCTGAAGAGCTTACTCAAGCTGGGTGTTGGTGAATCAGGCCTTTGTATGTTGAATCATTTCATTGAATCAGTTTATTGGGCTTCGACCAGGCTTTTACTAGCCCATTTACGCAACGTAAAATATACCCATAACATCAGCCCCCCAGCTCTCAGTACGTTTTACGGACTACGAGTTTGAGCCCGCTGGTAAAAGTTGACATCACGACTTATCCTCCCGTATCTCTTCAAATTCCATCCCATCACTTTAACATATAATGAAGATTCAGGTGATAATTCCACTAGCACATTTTGTGCCACGCGTATTTAATGCGCACGTTTCTCAATTGACAGCCTATGATTACAAAACCTGCAATTCACGCTGCGTCGTTGGATTTGAGGCGGTTATGTAGCTCCTAGATTGAATGACTAGGGCATGGACTCTATCGCCGTTATATATGTATGGAGCACTTTCATCTTCTTTTTGCTTTATCATTTTCGATTCCAGCCGTCAAACCACTTTTTTTCTTCTTTTTCACTCCATATTGCTTCCTCGCACCGATTTTTCTCAGATTCCACATTCTCGTCAATCAGATTCTTCATCTTTTAGCAAGGATTCATAACAAGTTTTATTCCTAACCTTTGAGCTTTTGGTTTTTTGGCTTGTTTTCGTTATTTGAGCACATTATGTTTTTTTTTGGGTTTGAATCTAAATGCTTCATGTTCCTGATATTGATTGTTTTGTTACTGATTGTGACATTTCATTTCCTGCTAATTTGATCCTGTTGCTTGTTTATTTATGACCCGATTACTGTTTATGTCTTTTTACACATGCGAGCTATAGGACGAGATGCCTGTACGTCATTAGCTCGTAGGTCGTTTTTCTATAGGTTGAGCCCTCTATAACTTTAGCGATCTGTGTGGCGTTTGCGATTTGTGGACTATAAAGCCTTTTAGTAAGAAACTTAGGAATTCTGGGCATGGTTTGATAGCAACGACCTAACTGAACCCTTTCATGTTTAGATGTCTTCTAGTCATGCACGCCAATCACACAGAGTAGGAGACAATGATTCATCCAGCTTGAAAGAGCTCATTTCGGATGAAGTATGCATTGTTAGGGGAGCACTTCTCAAAGCAGTGAGGTCGTTGAAGGGCTTACAGCTCGGGCAAACCCTAAAATGGCTCGTCAGGCCGCGGAGGAGCGGGTAGCATGCGAGGTGTTTATACACCACACTTATAAGATATCGTACAACAAGATAAAGGGAATTGTTTTATAGTATCACCTCCCCAAGGGATGTCGCGTGATATCCCCAAAATCCAGCGACCACGCTTCTTATCCTCTCTCGGGGTTCATCACCATTAGCACTCAACACCTTAAGCACGTACTCAGATTTTTGGTCCCTGTTTACTTTATTGATTTCTTGAATAAGCTGAAACTTAGCCCCTTTCAGTTAACCCCGAACTCTTACTCGCAGCTTACATCACTGGCCTTAGTCTTCATTAGGAATGGCCTTCCTCCCCCAACTCCAAAAATCTTGAGCCACCTCTATAGTATCAAAGGTGTTGGGGGCATAAAAGATGGAATGAGAGATGTAATTTACTATCTCATAGCTCGTCAGTCAAACTATAGAAGTCTTTTGCCTTGGGGCGATGTGAAGGGCAAATCCAAAGTAGGCGATTACAAGTCAAGTTGGTTCAATAACTCATGCCTTTCCCTTAAGCAACTTCACAATTTCTCCTTTACTCTCAGTTCAGGTAGATAGAAGGGAAAACATTTGTGAGCTGAAGATTTTTTATTTTTTTATTTTTAAATTTTGGTGAGTTGACTTTTTTCATTTTGCAAACTTGAAAAGAGATAAGCCCATTCTCACTAACAAGGAGGAAGAGATTTTCAAGGCACTTGCAGATTCAAATGAGGCGACACTTAGCAACGCGCTTGACGACGAGCTTCTCAAGGCCTATAAGCTAGTTTCCCTTCTTAACAGCAAGCTAGCGAACAATAAGAAAGATATAAGATGTAGGGGAAAGTTTGAGCTCGCTTCTATGTTTGAAGCAGCTGGTGAAGTAGAGGTCGCCCTTGCTTTCCAAGCAACTCCAACTCTTACTCCTCGACAAGTCCAAAGGATGGTGAAACGTTCCCTGCGACGGGCTCCTCCAAAATGCCCTGTCCAGCCTACAGCCCTTCTAGCTACTGCTCAATAGGTTCCTTTAAAACATCCCATCCAGCCTGTAGCCCTTCCAACTGCTGTTCCCAACGAAGTGCCCCCTTGGGCATCGACCGTTGATCCTCCATAAGCCCAAGTCCCCACCTCGCAACCAGAGGTGGGTGAAGTTCAATCTGAAACCCCTTCTCGTGAGACTCAAACTAGTTCAAACGAGGAAGGAAAAAGAAAGTCCATGCTCGGTCTATCCTTAATCAAGCGACATTGTGCGGACGAAGGTAAACAATCGAAGTCGCAAAGGTCACAAAGAGAAAGGCTAAACTAGAAACTCAGATGCAACCTGAAAATGGGCCAAAAGGAAAATATCTAAAGTTCTTCTTCAACCACTGGTCTGAGATCATGCTAAATCATCCTCGGCACGTGGATAATGAGATTTTATGGGGTGAAGGCTTATCTGGCTTCATAGCTCACCACGGGATGGTAACTGACATTACCTTTTGCCTTCCTCACCTCCTTATTCGAATAAATACTAACTTGTTGTATTTCAGGCCATACTAGAGGCAATAAAGCTGAGGCGGGAAGTTAACACTTTTGCGAACAAGAGAAGAAGGCTAGAGGACGAGCTAGAGAAGACAAAGGACAAGCTCAAGTCCTTGACTATGAGGTTGAGAAAGCCACAAGATTTCAGCAAACTTTTGAAGCAAAGTTGATGGAGGCTAAAGTGGCTAGGAAAGAGGTTGAAGAAGCTTTGATTTGCAAAGGGAGTGATCATGCAGATACGAGGTCGCGCCTCAATGCCAAGCTCCTTCGCAGCAAAGAGGAATTGAGCAAGGCAAGAAGCAAGCTGGAGAAGGCCTTGCAACGAGCTAAAGCTACTGAGAAAAAAGCTAAAATTACTGAAAAGCTATCTGAAGCTGTAGTGAAGCGAGTTGAAGCTTCTAATCAGCTTGCTAAGGCTACAGAAAAGAGGGCTGAAGATGTTGAACAGCAAACTGAGGCTGTACTGTAGCGAGTTGAGGCTGCTGAACGTCATGCAGATGCTGCTTATATGGAGGTTGCTATTCTAATAGAGAAAGTTGCCAGGGTCAAGAAAGAGGCGGAGATGCAAGTCATCAAAGCTAGGAAGGAAGTCGAGTCAATGACCTGAAGCAATTTCCTCTTCACTCTTATGGGATGCTCATCCCAAGCTAGATTTCTCGCTCTTTGGTGAGGAGGGACTCTTGGAGGTGGAGAGATTCAAGACGGAAGCTACCTCGTCCTCTGATGCTCTAGATGTGATTCCTCTGGCTATAAAGATACCTAATGGGACATCTTATGGTCAGGTCGCAGACCTTACAAGCACATCTTTCAACGATGTAACTTTCGATGAATCAGCCCCCCATGATCGAGGCACTAAGTAGCTCGCCATATTGAACTTTCTTCTCATCTAAATTCTCTTTTGATTGCCTTGTTTATCTCGATTTGCGGGGTTTTTTGTAAAGAATTTTCTGGACTCAATGAAATTACCTTGTTGTGTTGAATTTGTTTGCTTTACTTTATTTGATGTTTTATATTTTTATTGCATCTTGTTTTTACTAAGTTTGGCATATCCTTACGAACTAAAAGGTAAACAATTTAAACAGATGGTAATAAAACCTAGCCTAAGGTCGTGAGGCTGTTCATTTTGATGAGTTATAGTTCATAGATCATTATTTAATTCAAAGATAAGTCAACGGATCATAATAAAATTATCACAAGCTAGGTAGTGGGTCAGAACCTCGACTACCCTGTTGAGACGTTAGCGGTCTATACAGGGGGTCGTAACCTCGCTTGTAATAGCGATATTTTTATGAGCTATACAAGGGGTCGTAACCTCACCTGCCATAGCAATAGTTTGTGAGCTATGTAGGGGGTTGTAACCTCGCCTGCCATAATAATATTTTTGCGAGCTATGCAGTTGGTCGTAACCTCGCCTACCATAGCAATAGTTTATGTGCTATGCAGGGGGTCGTAACTTCACCTGTCATAGCAATAGTTTGCGAGTTATGCAAGGGGTCATAACCTTGTCTGCCATAGCAATATTTTTGCAAGCTATGCAGGGGGTCATAACCTCGTCTACCATAGCAATAATTTGCGAGCTATGTAGGGGGTCGTAACCTTACTTGCTATAACAATATTTTTGAGAGCTATACAAGAGTTCATCACCTCGCCTGTCATAGCAATATTTTTTAGAGTTGTGGGTGTGATAGCGAGCTAATAGGACAGAACCTACTAGCTTAATAACTCATAAAATTTGGAGAATAACATATAAGGACCAATCACTCAATAATATAAGTAACATGAGGAATCTGGAGCTTTTATTAACTTTGGAAAAATTGAATTACAAATTAAGCATATATACTCAAGGAGTTACCGAAAGTACGGGCGAAGATGTTCAGCGTTCCAAGCTTGAGGAACTTCAGCTTCGTTCATATTTACTAGGCGATAAGCTCTGTTTCCTAAGTTCTCCTTGATGATATATGGGCCTTCCCAGTTCGGACCTAATGACCTATCGCTAGCCTTGTGAGCTTTAAGTAAGATAAGGTGTAGTACGAGATCACCCACGTTGAAACATCGAACTCGGGCTTTTCTGTTGTAGTACCTTACAATCTTTTGCTGATAGACTACTACTTTTAATCGTGCTGTTTCTCTTGCCTCTTCGAGTAGATCAAGATTTGTAGCAAGTAGCTGGTTGCTGTCTTCTGGATTGAAGGTTGCTTTACGTTGCGAGGTCACCTCTAGCTCTGTTGGGATCATGGCCTTGGATCTATATACCATAGAGAAAAGGGTTTTGCTTGTAGTGCTGCGAGCTGTGGTTCTATAGGCTCATAGTACCTTTTGTAGCTCGTTTACCCATGCTCATTTTTTCGCTTCCAACTTTTTCTTCAAGGTCTGCTTTATTATTTTATTCACAACTTCAAACTGGTCATTGGCTTACAGATGGTCTACTGTTGAGAAGCTTTTGACAATCTTCAGGTCGTTGCAAAACTTAATAAACTGGTTGCTGCTGAACTAGGTTCCATTCATCTATCACAATCTGTTGAGGGACCCCGAACTTGTAAATAATGTTACTCCACACAAATTTTTCTATCTTTGTAGTGGAGATCTCTACCAGCTCTTTAGCTTCTACCTATTTAGTGAAATAGTCCACAATGACCACAATGTACTTGCATCTTCCGCGAGTTGTTGGTAGAGGCCCAATCAGATCCATTTTTCAAATCGCAAAAGGCCATGAGCTCACCATTTGTTGGAGATAAGCTAGTGGAGTTTGTGGAACCTAGGTGAACCTTGGACACTTGTCACATTTTTTAACCAAGTTGATAGCATCCTTTTTCATAGTGGACCAATAGAATCCCTGTCGGAGCCCTTTTTGAGCTAGGGACAACCTCCCAGCATGATTTCCACAGTGACCCTATATCTGTTTCAACATGGTCTTATAGTCTTTGCCACTAATGCATCTCCAGAGTGGAGCTGAGAACCATTTTTTGTACAACATGTCATTATAGATGCAGTATCGAGCCGCTTTGGCTCGTAGACGATGTGCCTCCACTTTGCCACTCAGTAGCTTTCTATCCTGCAATTAGTTTAAGATTGGTCATATCCACAAGTTAGGTTGGACAGCTATGACCATCATAGAGTCCTTCTCTTCTGTGCCTGGAATTAGCAGGAACTCCATTGGAACTGCTCCTAGAAAATCTGCATCTTGGGTGGTTGTCAAGCGAGCTAATGCATTTGTATGCAAGTTTTGAGCTCATGGGATTTACCTCACCTCAAACTTTTGGAATGTGCTTAGCAACTCTTGAACCTTCTGGAGGTATATAACCATTTTAGATCCTCTAGTTTGATATTCCTCTCACATATGACAAACCACGAGTTGAGAATCACTAAAAATTCTTAATTGTTTAGCTCGCATCTCCCTAGTCAGGCGTAAACCTACGAGCAGCGCTTCACACTCCACTTCATTATTGATGGCCTGAAAGCCAAACTTTAAGGCACAAAGGATTTTGTGGCCTTCAGGACTAATTAGTAGAATTTTAGCTCTAGCCTTTTACTCACTAGATGACCTGTCAACATATAGTTCCCAAGTCGGTCCTTCAGAGGATTCAACATCTTATTCTACGAGACTCGAGAGTTTCCGCAATGAAGTCTACTAAAGCTTGAGTCTTAATTGTCGACCTTAACTTAAACTTGATATCGAACTGTGCCAGTTCTACTACCCATTTGAATAACCGACCTAAGGTGTTCGATTTTTGGAGGACCTGCTTCAACGAATATTGGGTGAGGACTTCAATTCTGTGGGCTTGGAAATAGGGGTGCAACTTTCTTGATGTAACTACCAGGCAGTAGGTAAGCTTTTCCATCTACAAGTACTTGGTTTCAGCATCAAGTAGCTTCTTACTTGCATAATATATAGGAAGTTACATCTTCGCTTCTTCTCTCACCAAAGCAGCGCTCAAAGCATGCTAGGATACCCCCAAGTACAAAATGAGTTTCTCTCCTTCTTTAGGCTTAGAAAGGAGTAGAGCTCGGCCCATGTATTTCTTTAATTACTGGAATGCTACCTTGCACTGTTCAGTCCATTCAAAGTTCTTTATTTTCTTCAACATGTCAAAGAAAGGGATGCATTTGTTTATTGTCTTCGAGATAAACCTACTGAGAGTCGCGACCTGGCCATTGAGGCTTTTCACATCCTTGACCTGAGTAGGAGACTTCATATCAATCAACGCCCTAATCTTCTCAAGATTGGCTTCAATCCATCTGTAGTTCACCATGAAGCCAAGAAATTTCCTAGAAGATACCCTGAATACGTATTTGTGGGGGTTTAACTTCATCTGATAACTTCTAAAAATCTGGAACATTTCCTCCAGGTCACGCACATGGTCAGTCTCCTATTTAGACTTTACTACCATATCATCCACATACACTTTCATGTTTTTCCCAATTTGCTCCTCGAACATCATGTTGACCAAGCACTGATAGGTTGCTCCTGCGTTCTTTAATCTGAATGGCATCACTTTATAACAATATAGGTCATGATCTGTGAGAAACAAGGTGTGCTCTTCATCCTCGGGATTCACAGGGATCTGATTATAGCTCGAGTAAGTATCCATGAAGCTCAAGAGCAGATAATCACCTATTGCATCCACAAGCTAGTCAATTCTAGGTAGGGGGAAGCTATTCTTTCGACATACCTTATTTAAGTCTGTGAAGTCAATGTAGGTTTTCCACTTTCCATTATTCTTTTTAACAAGCACGAGATTGATGACCCAAGTCAAGTAGTAAGCCTTTCGGATAAATTTATTCGCTAACAATCTATCTTTTCTTTTAATGTAGCGTAGCGTTCCCCTATCATAAGTCTCCTCCTCTGGCAAACTGGTTTATGGTGGTGGTCAATATTTAACCTATGTGACATGACCCTGGGGTCTATTCCGACCATATCTTTATGGTTCCAAGCAAAAAGGTTCAAGTTTGCCTAAAGAAAATCAACAAGTTGGGCTCTCGCTTTTGGAGTCAAACCTCGCCCTAACTTGATGCATCTTTTTGCATCTACCTCACTAACTTAGATATCTTCGAGCTCTTCAATAGGCCTAGTGGCTCTGTCCGTATCTATCCCTCGCGGGTCAAGGTCATGACTTACCCCTTTCTCACTTATAGCTCTTGGCTTGCCCCCTGAAACCACATTTACTTTCTTTCTTCTAACTCCCATCTTGATAGCATCTTCATAACAACGTCTGGCCAAGTATTGCTCTCCCCGAACACATCCTATCCTATTGGAGATTAGAAATTTGATTGTGAGGGTCCTGATAGAGGTGACTACACCCGGATCATTCATCACTGGTCTCTCCAAGACCATATTATTAACTAAAGGGCAGTCTATAATAAGAAAATCTGCCAACACAGTAGCTTGACAATCTGATTCCTCGAATGTGAATGGTAGTTTGATTTGGCCTACTGGTGTGATGACATCTCTAGTAAAGCTGTAAAGAGGCTTTGGGGAAGGCTTCAACTGTTTTGCTCCCAACTCCATTTGGTTGAAACGACCTTTGTACATAACATTGACTGAGTTCCCTGTGTCGATTATAATCCATCACACCTCTACATTACTGATCTTTGCTTCAGTGACAAGTGCATCATTGTGAGTCCAGCATACACCTCTAATGTCTTCCTTAGTGAATACAATGTCATCTGAGGCCACTCTTACTTTTTTTGCAAGTCCTCCTAATCCATTATGACTTGCAAACAAGGCATGGTTCGCTTCCTATACATACCGTTCATGTGACCTGTTTGATGTACCTGCCATATAGGGGTTACCATGTGTAGTAAAAATGGTTCTTACCGCAGATTCATGATCCTGCTCGGAAGCTTGCTAGGGTTGCTGCTGTGCTGGTTGTTGTGATTGTTAAGGTCGTTGTCGTTGAGGTTGCGAGTCTGCTAGTCTTATCACATAGTCTCTTCGATTACCTCTCTTAATTAATATTTCAATAGCGTCTTTTAACACCGAGCATTCTAAAATATTATACCCGACCTCATTGTGATAAGCACAAAACTTGCTCCTATCTCTCTAGTCAACAGGAACCCTTAAAGAATGGGGCATACCAAAGTCTTACGTATTTCTTTCTATTGTAAAAATTCTGTCATGTGTATCTGACAAGTCGTTGTAACTGCCATAGCAACCCTAGCATTGAGGTCGCTCATTTCTAGGCTTTTTTCTGACCTTTTTGGCGATCTGATTGCTTGAGCCACCGCTTTGACCGTCGCCTTCGTTCCTACCACTGTTCCTTTTCTTCAGTTGGTTGGAACTATCTGTTTCATTCTTCTGATTAAACTTCTTGGGGTCGAAGGTCTTCTCCCACCTAATCTCTTTCGTAGCTCACTCATAAAACTCTCCTAGGTCATTTACTGGAGATTTGTAAATACTCTCATACAACTTTCCATCTTTATGAAGCTCAGCTGAAATAGCAGTTAAGACACTTTCGTTTGATAAGTTTTCCATATTGGCGACCTCACATCTGAACCTAGTAATATGATCCTTTAACAATTCATTCTAACGCTAGAAAATAGTGGTAAGGTAACAGGATGGTGCGAGCTACCTCCTCAAGGCTCTATATTGGCTGACAAATTTTTGTTGGCAATCCTCCCAACTTTCTATGCTGCGAGTCAATAGATTTTTAAATCAGGTCTACAAAATATCCCTTAGGGTGGCTAGGAATACGCGGCACTTAATTAGTGGATTGTCTATCTAAAGACTATTTGGACGTGGAATGCATCCAGGTGGTCGTAAGGGTCACTATCTCCATTGTATTGTGGAATGCTGGGGATTTTCAATTTGGGAGGGAGAGGTTGTGTCTCGATGTCCTTGGTAAAAGAGGTATTCTCCCTATAATGGTCACGCTTGACAAGACCCTTCCCGGATCCCATCTCTAGACCCGAGAAAGACCCCGTAGCACCTCGAAAGAATTCCCTCGAACCCTATACTCAGCCCGGAGGAATCCCGTCAGGGCACCGGAAACTCATCTATCTAGATATTTTAACTTCTTTTACAAGGTGACAGTAATGAAAATTTTTCGCTTTTTCATAAAAATTTCGACAGCATGCCGTCTGTTTTCTAAACTATGCCACCCTACAAGTTTCAAATACAGTTTATAAAAACACTTCTATAAATCAATTTCTCAACTTCCAGAGCCTCCGACTCTTTTTTCACAACAAAACCCCAAACTTATAATTAAAATTTGCAATTTTCAGAAAACTTTGATAAAACATTTTTAATTAATACATCTACTATTTCTTTAAAATATTTACAACTATATAAATAAACATATACATGATCAAACTAACAATATATATATATATAGTAAGTGTCATCCTATCTGTCCGCCTGCACGTCTGACTGAACCTCGTCAGCTGGAAGACTAGCTCCTGCTCCTGTGGGAGAATTTGTAAGAAAAACATTTAAAGAAAACTATGAGTATAACTCAGTGAGTGGTTAATTTGTATACACTAATACTCATTTCTGGATAACGTATTCTCCCAAAAATAGTTTTTAAAAACTAAGTTACTTTCGATAATTCTTTTCTAAAATACTTTCTGGAATCTTTTCTTAAAATCTTTTCTGATGCTCGCCTAAATGGTAACCCAAGGAATATCTACTCCTGGCGTGGTAGCATATAAACTCTAGCTAACCACTAGGAGTGGGGAATCTACCATGTGTAGTCGCCGAAAGCGGGCCCACGCTGCGGACCGACTACACTACCCTATACGTGTATACGGATCACTCATGCCTCGCTCACACAAGAGTCGACTAGACTCAAATCTCACCGACTGACTTCCTCTCATCTACCGTATCACGCATAGGGCATTCAGCCGGATACTAAACTGGGGCTAGGGTAAACCATAGGCTATTAAAATTTCTTTTTCTTAATACATGGAAATATTCTAAATCTCAAGACAATAAGCCTAAAATATTTAATTCCAGCATAATCTCATGTACATAAATAATAAATTAAAATCTTTATGCTAGAATTATAATATAAATTCAATTAATAAACGAATAACTATTTATAATAAATTCTTTTAACTTTAAATAAACTTTAAGAAAATATAATCTTTAAAAACTTGGATTTCCACTCACAACACGTCCTCAGATAGAATCTAATTCTTCTCCGTATACCTCTGGAGCTCTCCGCTTTTACCCTAAAACATCAAATATCTATCTAGGGTCACTTAACTCATTCAAATAACATTCAAAATCAATAAAAATCTCATTTAATTTTATTAATATCCTTTAACGTCCAAACTTTCGGATTTCAATTTCTATTAAATTGAAGTTTTCGAAATCCGTTTTCTCTACATAAATCCTACTTATTCTTTCCTAGGAATACCTCAGTATACTCAATTTTATCGTCGGATGCATTGAACGAAATTCATTCGATTTTGCTTACTAATAAAATTATTTTTCGTTTCGAACATCCGACGACTTCAATAATCAATTCTCTAGTGTTCTAACATCCAACTATGATTAAATAAATCGTTTTGAACGTTAAACGAACGCATTTGGAAGGATTTAGAAAAACACCCTTCAACTCGTCCGTTTAGCTCCGAAATCGATCCTAAACTTTTCGTTTTCGAAATCTAACTTCATAATATTATTTTCTAACCTCTAAAACATCTATCTAAAGCCTTAGATTCGAAAACGAATTCGGATCTCATAAAAACCCATTTTTAGTCTAAACTTTCTCTCTCTCTCTCACCCATTTTTAGTCCACTAAATCACCCACAAATTATGTCAAAATCATCTCCCCAACTCCCTCTCATCATCCTTAAACTAAAATTTAAAAAAGAAGCTAGAGAGAGAATGGATTTTCATATGATACATAAAGCTTTAAACTGACATAACTCACCAAATAGGTGATTTTTTCGCTTCAAATTTGGGGGTTAGCTAGAGGAGGTGATGAGGAACAACTTTTGTGAAGGAACCTCGGCGAAAATCGGATCGGATCTCTCTCTTTTCTCCCTCTCTCTCTCTTGCGCGATATCTCTCTCTCTCTCGGCTTTTCTCTTCCTTTTTCTCTCTTTCCTTTCTGTTTTCACAACCAAAATGGTCTCCTAATGAGACAAAATCATTTTATATATATTATTGCTCAATTACAATTAAGTCCCTCAAGAAAACTTCATTTAATTACCTCAAACTTTCAATAATCTCACTAATACCCAAAAATATATAATTTTTAATTCTATTGGTCCACTTGTCAATTTCTCATCCATTTATCTCTTCAACCAATCAATAGATAACATGTGGCACATTCATAGCCACTACTTTTCAAGTCACTTATCTCTTTTCTCATTGGTTGAATTAAAATATCATTTACTTTATTTCTTGAGCTCACCCCGTTTGATTAACATATAATTCATTCATAATCCTTTCGAAAAATATTCCATAAATATTCTACACACATCTTATGGCCAATTTAACTTTATAAGCTTCAATTTCGGTCTAATACCTCTCATATATACTTGATAAAAAAAAATGTTCTTAACCGAAATTCGGTTGAATAAACCGATAACTTTTTATACGTATCTATAGCTTAAATACTCGATTTTTATGTCTATTCTCTTTAACTCATTCTCATTCACTTGAGTTACACTCCTTGAAACTTCTGCATACTATGCTCATGCGTGATCCATGTATACTTAACTTAAAATGTCTATTTTGCCCTTTTTATAATCTAATTTAACTTCAACCGGAAAATATTCTGAAAATATTCCATGGTCATCTAATCTTCAAATTGACCATGAAATACTTTAATTGGGTGTCTTATTTATCAATCTCATGCTTCGAAAAAAATTCAATTGGATTTAAACTCATTAAAACCCATTAATCTCTCAAAAGGGTAATATCGTAATTTTCTTCGGATCGCTTAAAACTGACTCAAATGGTCTTCTTTTTGATCCGTTTCTATTTCTCTATACTCTTCTACTACTTTCGGACCTTTTCGATTGTTAAGGTCAATATCTGAAAATTTTACTATTCATTCGAAAATTTCCGTCCGAAAAATACTATTAACCAAAAACTTTCGTTTCCTATCAAATCTCAATTTATGACCATGGACAATATAACCGGGTCTAAATTCGATCTTAAACACTAATTTCGGATCTTTTTCGGAAAAATCACTATTTGTTTTAGATCTGAACATTATTCATCAAAAATTCTCATTTCTTCCTGACACGACACTCAGGGCCTTATAAATATAATCGAATTCTAATCGGGCCCCTTGTACTATTTCTGAACTCTTTATTCTCTATCCGATCGCCGAAAATGAATTATCTAAGGAAACTAGGATCGGGATTTATCAACGCTGGCCTGGGGCATCAGGTCGCACTTCAAGCCATTGAACCCTTCGAAAAAGCTCTTCTATCTGTGGATCCTGGGTCTTTGTCCTCCCCTATGCTCATGATTAGAGAAGCGGCGATCTGGCACATATCTTTGACTTTCCTTGAGCAAGTCACCTACTCGCTGTGACCCTGAACGTCGCTAATTATCCATTTCATCTTTTTCGTATCAAGATGTGACTCGGACTTGATCATGACTAACTTTCACACGACAACTTCCATCCTGACTAACTCTTATTATTAAGTTTGCAGGACGTATAACTTCCCTCTTTTCACGGGCTTGACAACCTCCATCTCTAGAGCGTGAGTTGGAGGAGCGAGCTGAACCAGTAGGTCCCGACACCTCTCTTAATGGTCTTTCTGGTGCTTGCACTCCTTCTTCATGTTGCTGATAAACTTGTCTCGGAGTAACAACCTCAAACATGGGCACGTTCTGTGCTTGGGCCTGTATCAGTGCATTTACTACATTTGCAAGTTGCCGAACCGTATCTTCTAGCATCTCCTGTGGTTGATGTCATACTTGAAATCCATCTGTTGTGGGTACCATTGGTGTTGGTTGGCGAGGGGCTAGTGAAGGCATGCCCATAGCAGTGTTGATTACAAGGACATGGGATGTGTCTATTGCAAGCATGGATGTATCCTCTATTAGCTGAAAATTATGTTGTTGTTGATTCATCTGATTTTCTGGTACATCAACTGCTGCGTCTGAACTTCTAGTTGTTCTTCCTTTTGCCATGGCTATTGAAAAACTCAAGGAAATTACAGTCTGTACCCTTCTTCTAGCACCAAAATGTCGACAGTAAAATCTGATCGACCAAAAGTTCAAAGCTCAATACCTACAATTAATGAAAAACAAGATAAAAACAAGAGAGAAAGCAGAAAAATAGAAACTACACCAACGTTTTTATGTGGTTAAGCCAAAATATTGTCTACGTCTTCGGTTGTGCTCTCTGATAATTTTGGCAGAATCAAAGTATAGTATTGTTTATGGTATGTGTTACAATGAAGTTCAGCCCCTATTTATAAGGAGAGACGTTACAGTTTGAGTAGAAATAAAATAGAAGAGAATCATGCATTAATTACACCTTCCAAAATCAGTTAGCACCGAATCAGGGGTCGATTGCACTAAATCAAAGATTAACTCTATCAATATTTGAATTTAAATTTATTTCTAATTCTGGTAGCAGAATCATGATTGATTTGGGTTATTGCCTTTCTGAAAGATTTCCTTATCGAGTTGTTTAATGTGTGAGCTAGAGCCTGTCTTGGACGATCTCAAGTTAGATCTTGCCTTGAACAATGAGTCGTGCATAGAGCGAGCTGAATAATACTGGCCAGCAACCTGAGAGTAGTAATGGTAATGCGAGCTCATCCTTACGAGCTGAAGAGCTCACTTAAGTTGGGTGTTGGTGGATTGAGCCTTCGTTTGTTAGGTCATTTCATTGGATCAGTTTGTTGGGCTTCTACCAGGCTTTTACCAGCCCATTTACACAACCTAAAATATACCCATAACAATTCCAATGAATAAATTTTTCTCGTTGTTAGGGGAAGAGCAAGGATAAAATTAGAAAACTTAATAATGTGAAATTACAATAGACATATATCATTCATTATGATGATTATTATATAAATCGTATAAATGTAAAGTTCAAATGATTCTTTACATGAAAATTGCATACCTGAATGATTTTATATTAATTGCTAATATATTAATCCAGATGATTGTTCCTGAAGAACAATTTATATAAATGGTAACAAACAAATCATTCGTTACACACAGAAATGTGAAAAATAAATTTAGTTGTAAAGTTCTTATTCTTTGAAGTGAATAATGAAAGATCATGATCATTTTAAAGATCACACTCGAGCTATATATAATCCTCATCATATAAATACAAATCCTAAAGAGTTAAATGTTTTTGAAGAGATAGAATTCTTTGAATCCCCCCCTTATGAAACTCAAAAGGATCTTAATTACATATGGAAAAGTGCATGTGCTCAAACTATAAATATTATAGTTTGCCCTAAGAATATGTGAAAGTTTACAGTAGCCTCCGAAGAGGCATGTGTATTGAAAACTTAAAGAAAATTAAGATCTCATGTTTTATTGCTCTGCATATTGTAGAAAAATGATGAGGATATTGAATAACATATTGTGGATAAATGTCGACATAAAAATTTTAATCAAAACAAAAATAGAGTTATACTTATGTAGTTATATTAAACTTGTCATGTGGACACTTGAAAACGTCATATATTTTGATCAAAATAATTACTTAAATTGAGACAGTGAGATATAATTATATCTTAAAGGTTTACTGTAAAACCCTAATACTGATTGTCTTATAGTCGATTTTATATTATGAGAATTAACAGCCCCTACAGAGACTAGTGCTCTAGAAGCAGTACAATCTCCTAAAAAGACACAAAATTTTGGAAATACAAAAATCTTCATAGGAGAACTGTGGAATCATGATAAAATAATAATTGACAATTTATTTGCATATGCAATGACTATTGAGATTATAAAAATGATCATAAACTACATAGTATCAATTAGTGTTGAAAAAGGCATGACTAACCTAAGTGAAATGAAGCAAGTCAATTAACTTCATTAGCCAAACGTAATGTATTTAGACTAATAGTCCAAACGCCTGATGAAGTCAAACTCATTGTAAATAAATGGGTAATTGTTCGAAAATGTAATGAGGTGAAACATTTTTATCTATGATAGATTCGATTACGTTTCGATTTTTAATTAGTTTGATAGTTTCCAAAAGATTTTAAATGTGCCTTATGGATGTGGTTTTATATGGGTCATTAGTTACCAATATATACATGAAAATCCCTGAAGGATTTAAAATGTTAGAAGCATATGATTCAAATTCTCATAACGTGTGTTCAATAAAGTTACAATGGTCTTTAGATGGCTGAAAGCGATTAAGATAAATATCATATAATCATCTTAGCGAATACCTCATAAAAGAAGGATATATTAATGATATATAATATATATATCCTTATGTATTCATAAAGAAATAAAAATTTGGATTTACAATTGTAACAGTATATGCCGATGATATGAATCAAATTGGAATTCTTGAATAGCTACTAAGAATTGCTGAATTTTGAAAAGAGAATTTGAGATGTAAGATTTTGAGACAACAAGATATTGTCTCAACCTGAAGATCAAACATAAATAAAAGGGAATACTAGCTATCAATGCAAAGACATTGGAATGAAATCAAACATATTTTTCAATATATTCGAAGAATTACAAAAGCAACAGTTGTGTACCTTTAAAGGGAGTATATGAAGTCAATAAGGACATATATGCATTGCATTCTTTTTTTCTTCGATCATTTTTTATCCCACTAGGTTTTCTTGATAAGGTTTTTAATGAGACAGTCATTTTAAGCATATCTAAACACTATTGAATTCAGAAGATTATTGCATTTTTTATCCAGCAAATTATGAAATATCTTTTAATTTCATCAAAGTAATATGTCATCTCTTTTTTGAATTTTGTATCTTGCACTTTTTTTCCCTTTTGATAAGTTTTTATCTTATTAGGTTTTACTGACAAAGTTTTTAATGGGGCAGTATTTAGACACGTCCAAGAATCTCGAAGAGTATTATCAAATGATATACGCCCAAGTGGGAGTGTTATAAATATATGGTCTTAACACCACTTCCTTTTTTATAATTTTTTTTTTATCTTATTTATTGCTATTTCATTATGGAAATGATTTTCCAATTTGCTTATAAATAGACTTATATTGTAACTATTAGAATACACATGAATTAAATTATTTCTCTCTTTCTCTCTCACTTTTGTTTATTCTCTCTTGTTTGATTATTATTCTATATTCATTGTTTCTAGATCATATTCTATAACAAAATAATTAATTTGATTTATATAATATTCATCATAAATATTAGATAAATAAGTACAAAGTAATGGTTTATTTTAATGTTATCAAAACAACACCTACTGCCGTCATCTCCGCCATCCACTCTCTCTCTCTCTCTCTCTCTCTCTCTTTCTCTCTCTCGCTTTCTCCTCTCTTATCTCAATTTCACTCTCTTATCTCAACCAAAATTTTGAGTTGCATCAAACCCAAAACCGAGTCAAAGAAAGTGATGACAACCGTCATCAATGGTGAGGCACTTTATGGACATGGGTCGCTAGCCTTTCTTGCTCAATAGGGTCAAGGGACTTCATCAACAAGATCACTAGAATCTTTTCTACGCAAATATGAAGACAAGTCTCTATCAAATTAGTTTATGTCAGTTCGATGGAGACTAGAATCTAGTCTTCATTATTGGAGACTAGACTGATCTAGTCTACATATGATGGTTTTAGTCTCCTTCACTAGAGACTAGAAGATCTCTATAGCATCTCCAACTTTTTTTTTTTTTTTCAATTTTTTTTTAAATATTTGTGTTAATGAAGATTTGCTTTTGTTTTTGATGAAGATCTTATAGGTTTTATTAGTTGTGTCTTGGTTTTTTCAGATATTAATGTTCATAAAGATGAAGATCTATGATGATTTGTTTTTGTTTTGATGAAGATTTATTGTATCTAGGTATTTGTTGGTTGTTGGTTGATGAAGTCTGGGTTTTGTTGCTTGACAAGTTTGGGTTTTGTTTGTTGATTTTGAGTTTAATTTTGATTTTTGGGTGTGGTGGTGATTTTTTTTTTTTTTTTTTTGAGTTAACTTTTGATTACTATGTGTGGTGGTGATAATTTTGATTTATTGGTATGGTGGTGATGATTTCTGACTTTGTTTTTGTTTTTCTTCAATGTTCTTCATTGCTTCAATGATTTCTGAGTTTAAGACCCCTTCTTGAATCTCTTATCTTTTTATTTAAAAGAAAAAAAAAAAAAATTCTCCTGCATTTGTTTTTTCAATCTCTCTAGCTTGAAAAACATTTGAGTTCTTCAATCAAATTTTTTATATTATTAATATTTTAAATAATTTATTTTTTTATTGAAATAAAAATAAAATTATTAAGGATATTTTGGTCATTATATGTATTCTGTGATGGTTGACAGTTAATTTTTATTAAAGAGATTAAATAGGTGAATTTTTAAAATATTAAAAATTATGGATATTTAAAATATATAAGTGAATTAAAAATAATATTTTATTAAATATTAGGTATTAAAATAAATTTTCCCTAAAAAGGAAAACACAAGCCAAATTCTCCTCTGCTTCCAAGTATAGGTATTTTCAAGTGGTCCCTTGAATTTCAATATGTGATAAATTCACCTCTTCTTCCAAGTATGGGTTTTTTCAAGTGATCCCACGAGTTAAAATCTAACCCAACTTCTTTCATTTTTCTAAGTATGGATCTTTGGACATGAAAACTTTTTGCATAAATATTTAATGTATGTTGACATTGAAATTCATAAATATTTAATATGTGAGTGGTGATAGGTACTATTGAAATTGGTCGATAAAGCAAAATACAAATTACAAATTAACCATCCAACGGAATCAACTTTAATAATATATTATACTTTAAGCTATCTGTTGTTAATCTGAGTTAGTCAATTTTAACAACTTTAGAGGTATTTTTGATTTTTAGTCTTATTTTTGTTCTTATTTTTTAAAATAAATTTTAAACACAAAAAATAAATTAAATCTAAAAAAATAATTTTAAAAACTAAAAATTTAAAAAATACTCCACCATCCATTAGATTGACGGACAGTGGAGATGAATTTTAGGAAAAACCAAAAAATTAAAACAAAAGAGAAAAAATTTAGATAAAATTGAACTGGAAGAGTTGAACCCAAATGAAGATCAAGGTTTCAACCAAGTTGAAGAATCCAATATTCATCTGGGTTCGATCCCTATATGTCATTTGAAACAACAAAACCCAATGGAACAATTGTCAAACATCATTGACAATCAAACCTAGTCGAACCCAGATGTCGTTCACCTATCTTCATTCGTAATTCAAATCAAAACCCAAATTTTACTTTCAACCATAACCAGCTGAGAGAGAGGGAAGAGAGTAGTGTCGATAAAGGAGAGAGGAAAAATAGATAAACTATGGAGCAGAAGATGACGATCCAAGAAAGGAACAAGAGAGAGCAAGTGGATGGGAGAGTTATGAAAAACACCCAATTTGATTGCCTGAAATAATCAATACACACACAAAAACACCCAATTTGAAACTATCGAACATCATCAACAAATTACGGAGCTACAAGAAATATGAACATCATCAACAAATTACAAAGTTACAAATGAAACCCATCATCTCTATCACAACAAAGGGAAGTAGAGAGAGCAAATGGATGGGAGAGTTACCAAAAAAAAAAAAAAACACACACACACACACACAAACACACACATGCGCACACACACACAATCTGATCGCTTGAAACCCATAATCAAGACACACATAAAAACCCCTAATCTGAAACTATTAAACATCATCAACAAATTACAAAGCTACAAAACTATGAACATCATCAACAAATTACAAAGCTACAAATGAGACCCACCATCTCCGTCATAATAGCTACGAGTTCGCTCAAGGTAATCAACTAGCAGATTGGTAATGAAGGTGGGCAAGCTTTGGTGACTAGTAAACAAGGATGAAACTGAGCCATGGTGAGGATGGATTCACGATGGCTGGTGGCGGAGCAAGGTGGCAGTTAGTAATTGCCTCGCCTGCTGTTGGTGGTCACCTTGCTTGCTGTTGCTTTAAATTTTTTTGTGGAGTTTTGTGTTTTTTCATCTGTGTGATTTTATGGAATTTTTCGATTTCTTTTTATGATTGAAGCATTGGTTTTTGTTGATTGATGTTGATGATTTTGTTGGATTGATAATGAGGAAGGAGAGATTGAAGATGCTGATTGAATCCATCCGTTATTATTTCTTAAGTTTTTATTATTATTATTATTTAATTAAATTTATTTTTTTAATTAAAGATATTATAATCTTTGTACCATTTTATTACTATTAACCATTAATTTAAATGGTTTGGGACTAACGAGGTAGTTAACTTGTAATAAGTCACTAAAGTTGACTTTACTTGAGAATAAGTTTGAACTGAATAGCTAAGTTGTAATTTAATCTGAAGGAAATGTGAAAACTTTTTCGAAAACATCTTTTAATGTTATCCCACAAATTTATCAAGGAAATCCATATCATTGCTTTAAGATTATTTACGATAAGTTAATATTATAGCTTTTGTACCATTTTATTACTGTTAACCTTTAACTTAAATGGTTTATGACTAATGATAGATAGTTAAATTGTAATAGGTCATTAAAGTTGACTCCACCTTGGAATAAGTTTGAACTAGATAGTTAATTTATAATTTACTCTGAAACAAATGTGAAAACTCTTTTGAAAGCACCTTTAATGTTATCCCACAAACTTAAGATAATTTAAGATAAGCTTGTATTAAGTAATTCAATTTCAAGTTTGTTTGAAGGTCAAATATACAAGTGAGTTGTTATTTTATTTGTTTGATATTACAAGCTAGAGAAGAACCAATGGGACGAAGAGATTTTCAATTTAATAATGGAAATGATTGTTAAATTGAAGATATTTTTTGAAGGCAATGCTTATTGCTTAGTGGTGACAGAAGATTGTGGAAGATAAAAGCAAATGTTAGAACTTTTCCAAAAGCTCCTTTTAATGTTGTCTCAAAGGATTGAATATAATTTCAGTATTTACTGTTGGTTTACTCTGTTGTTTTCTTGAGCTTGTATCAAATAATTCAATTCCAAGCTTGTTTAAGGATCAAATATTCAAGTGAAATTTATGCCAAAAGAAATAATATTCAAGTGAAATGTTATTTTAGCCGCCTTAGTGGCTTATTTTCTTTGTTTTTGTTTTTTCATTTTTGTTTTTATTTTTTTTTCTTTTTGGGAGCTTGTTTTCTTTGTTTGATCTCAAAGGCTCTAAATTTTTATTTTGACTCCGTTGTTTGCTTTTCTGTCTTAGGCATGCTTCAAGTAATTCAAGCTTGATATAAAGTCAAATGCCAAAGTAAGTCATTATTTTCACGTAATTTGCTATTATTTTTTTATTTTTGTTGTTGTTCTATTGGTTTGCTCCGTAGCTCAAATCAAGTGACTTGAATAAAAAGAAACTCATGTCTTCCCTAAACAACTCAAGTAGTAGAAGCTTGCATTTTTCCTTATCACAACAGGATCCAAAAAGCGGAAAGAGTTATATGTCTTGAGAAAATTACTCAAACTAGGAAATCTCAGAAAACATAATTTGATTCAAACACTTTGTATTTAATGTAGTTTGACATAAAATAGAAAAGAAATCATAAACTTTCCTGTAATCTAGAATTTTATTTGTGCAAGGACAAAGAACCCTAACAATGTAAATAAGGTCTTTCAGGTAGAAAAAAATGATGACTTCATTTTAGCCTTCAAGAGATCTACCAAACCCAAATTCTCTATCTTTTCTCCCAAGCAATAAGATATTTGTGAACATAGATTTAGTTCTATATAACCAAATCACGTTAAAAATTTGTTTGTCTATGATTTTATTTTACTTTTCACCATTATTGCACCATTATTGCTCTTGATCATTGATTAAACTTATTCAATTTTGTATTAATTGAGTGTTGACTGATTTTTTTAGTCAACAATTAACACTAAATCAATTTCATCAAATTATCTTGTAATTGTATGAAAAAAATAAAAATTAATATGATCTAGTTGTAATCCTCATAAACCCATATGAATAGATATTGTGGGTAAGATTCATTTTTTCTCTACTATCTTCAAATTTTGTGATAATTTTTTTTTTAAAAAAAAGTAAAGTAATGTTGATGGATTTTTAAGATGTCTGCTACGTGTAATTAATATGGCCATAGAAAAATAAATCATTGTGATTATTTGAGAACCAGATGTGCCACAACATGAGCCAAGTAGTGGTCGGTGTGGTAATCAATCGAAGGTAGGGATAGGTGGGGTCTCATAGGGTTGAAAATTGTGGTAATATGTTGAAGGCATGCCAGCCAAGCACCAATTAGGCTCTCCCTCAACTTTCTAAGTTTCTATCACTTTCTATGAAAAGTAATTTCCATTTTAGAAGGTTAACCTGTCACTTTATTTTCTCTAGACTTTTCAAAGAAGCTTATCAAACTTATTAAGGAAATTCATATCTTTGGTTTAAGATAATTTACGATTGAGAATTGTGTCATCAATTGAACGTAGGCCGCCCACGCACCAATCAGGCTCTCTCCCTCAACTTTTTGTCACTTTCTACGAAAAGTAATTTCCATTTTAATGGGTTAGCTTTTCACCTTGTTGTCTCTAGACTTTTGGATTCTTTTTGTCCATTTTTATAAAAATTAATTTGTAATTTAATAATGGAATCGAAAACAACCAAAGAAAAAGAAAAAAATATTTATGAAAATGGAAAACCAATTCATTTGTCCAGCATTTATTTATATTGAGGATAAAATATACAAGCGAGATGTTATTTTGGCCTCCTTTGTTATTTTCTTTGTTTGTTCTTATAAGCTCTAAATTTTTATTTTGACTCGGTTGTTTCCTCTTCTATCTTCGGTATACTTCAAGTAATTTACAAAAGTGCAATTTGTATATGCATTTTATATTGAATAGAGAATATCTTAAGAGAGTTTATTAGGAGAGTACATTTACCATCGCTCAAGTTAAGATATTATCGTCCAACTCAATAATAATTCAATTACATATATAGGTGAAAATGTTTAATAGATTAAAAGACAAATATAACTTTTTGTTTTAAAATTATAAATATTTAACATGGTAAAAGTCATCCATGGAGAGCTCACACGAGGCATGGGCAGAAGATACCACTTTGATGGGAGAAATAATAAATACTAACAAATCACACAACGGAACTTTTTCTCCCCCTGAATAAATCCTATGAAAAACCACTAAGTAATGCACAAATCCACCTTAATATATATACCACCACCAATCAAATAATGAGCAAATAAAATCACTATCACATGCACAAATAACACAAGCCAATTTTTATGTGGAAAACCTCCCCAATCCGAGGAGTAAAAACCACGGGACCGTAGTCCACCCAAAAATATCCACTAATAATCAAATGTGAAAGTAACAAACTGTTTTTACATAAAATAGGAACCAAAACCGAGCAACAATTATCTAGGTTCCCTAGTAACACAAATTTAAGGTTTAAATAACAAGTGAAGAGAAGAAACACAAACTCAGCGGAAGATTCTGGACTGCGTCGCTCTTCACTGGGACCTCCAAATCCGATCTCCACCGTCCAGAATTTATAATCACGAGTGCTGAGTATACTGTCCAAATTTGAGCTCGATCCAACGGTGAACGAAAGAGATATTGTTCTTACAAAAATACTGCGCAGATAGTGACGAAAAACCTGACAGCTCTGTTACGGGCTGTATATCACACGAACGACACGTCCGTTTACGATCTCCACCGTTCAGAATCAAGGTCCAGAAGAGGTCAATGTGCTGTCCAAATTTAAGCATAATCCAACGGTTAACGAAAGATATATTTCAGCAACTCCGAAACCGTGCGGGATGAATTTCTTTGCAGAAAACTCACTCTTTTGTTTCCTCCTCTCTTCCACACGAAATTCACTCTTCACAATTGATTTTTCTGCCTCAAACCTTTTTAACTCTCACAACCACAAAACCCTAGTCCCCAATTAATAAAGGAAATCAAACTTAAATAGGGTTATGATTCCTAATCACATTAGGGTTTCTATATGGGCTCAATTTAACTTATTGAGACTTGTTGGGCCTCTACATAAGAGGGAACCCAACCCAACAAATCTCCCCCTTCCCGATTATGTGGAGGGGTTCGCCATTCCGGCGATCATCCTACAAACCTCAAGCTTCTCCCTTGGTAATGCTTTTGTGAACATATCGGATCCATTATGGTTTGTATGAACTTTTTCAAGTTCCAGCAATTTGTCATTCAAGACATCTCTAATCCAATGATATCTCACATCAATATGTTTCGACCTTGCATGAAAGGTTGAATTCTTCCCAAGGTGAATGGCACTCTGACTATCACAGAATAGTACATATCTTTGTTGCTTGAAACCAAGCTCTCCTACAAACTTTTTCATCCACAACAACTCTTTACAAGCTTCAGTTGCTGCAATAAATTCAGCTTCTGTAGTAGAAAGAGCAACACATTTCTGCAATCTCGATTGCCAAGCTACAGCACCACCTGCAAAGGTAATCAAATAACCAGATATTGACCTACGAGAATCCACATCTCCTGCCATATCTACATCAGTAAAGCCAACTAGCAGTGGCTTCTCACCGCCGAAACCAAGTCTCAAACTAGAAGTATCCCGGAGATATCTCATGATCCACTTAACAGCATTCCAATGCTCTTTTCCAGGATTGGACATGAACCGACTAACAACACCAACGGCATGAGCTATGTCTGGTCTCGTACAAACCATTGCATACATCAAACTCCCGACTACTGAAGCATATGGAACTCTTTCCATGTCATTTTTCTGGGCATCTGTAGAAGGACATTGCTCTATAATCAACTTGAAGTGTGCACCAAGTGGAGAACTAACTGCCTTAGCTTTGTTCATATTGAACCTCTGAAGTACTTTCTCAATGTACTTCTCCTGTGACATATATAATTTCTTGGCCTTTCTATCACGATCAATTTGTATGCCAAGAATTTTCTTTGCTGGCCCCAAGTCTTTCATAGCAAAAGACTGACTCAATTTCATCTTCAACCTGTCAATCCTTGAAATATTTTTGCCAACAATTAATATATCATCAACATAAAGCAGTAAAATAATGTAGTCATCATGAGGGAATTTTTGAACAAATACACAATGATCAGAAGTTGTTTTCTTGTAGCCTTGCTCCTCCATAACTGACTCAAACTTCTTATACCATTGTCTCAGTGCCTGTTTCAAACCATAAAGGCTTTTCTTTAACTTGCACACGTAATCCTTCTTTCCCTTTCACACTAAAACCCTCTGGCTGCTCCATGTAAATCTTCTCCTCTAAATCACCATGGAGGAACGCAGTCTTCACATCCATTTGCTCTATCTTTAAGTCAAGACTGGCTGCTAAACCAAGTACAACACGAATGGATGACATCTTCACAACTGGAGAGAATATCTCATCAAAATCAACGCCTTTCCTTTGGTTGAACCCTTTGACAACCAATCTAGTTTTATATCGAGGTCGAGTACTAAGCTCATCATGCTTAATTCTGTAAACCCATTTGTTCTTCAAAGCTTTTCTACCTTTGGGCAACTTGACTAACTCAAAAGTATGATTTTGATGAAGTGACTGCATTTCATCTTGCATAGCCTCAAGCCACTCCTTTTTGTGCTTATCTTCTAAAGCTTCTACATAACACTCGGGTTCTCCCCCGTCAGTCAATAACACATAATCACTTGTAGAATATCGAGTGGAAGGACGTCAATCTCTGGTAGACCTCCTGAGTGGTACATCTAATGAAGCATCAGGTATTGGCAACTGCTCATTAGTTTCAACATTTTCATCTCTCTGTGAGGAACCACCCGTATCAGCTTCAGCCTGTTGTTGATCTTCAACCTGTGTGGGTAAATTTGTTGAAGAAGACGAACTCAAGTCAACCAAACCATCACTGTCACTGGACACTAGATTCCCATTTTTCTCAATATCCTGTATGGTCTGATCTTCCATAAACACTACATCTCTGCTTCTCACGAGTTTCTTCTCAACCGGATCAAAGAATCTATATCTAAACTCATCCTGACCATAACCGATGAAGATGCACTGTCGAGTTTTCACATCAAACTTGGATCTCTCATCTTTGGGAATATGTACAAATGCCTTGCACCCAAAAACACGTAAGTGATCATAAGAAACATCTTTACCACTCCAAGCTCTGTCTGGTACATCAAATTGCAACGGAACACACAGTGTGAGATTAAGAACATGTACGGCAGTACTCAAAGCCTCACCCCAGAAACTTCCTGGTAACTGTGCTTGTGAAAGCAAACATCTCACTCTCTCTATTAGTGTTCTGTTCATCCTCTCAGCTAAACCATTCAACTGAGGAGTTTTGGGAGGTGTCTTTTGGTGTCGTATACCCTGTTGTCTGCAGTACTCATCAAAAGGACCAATATACTCTCCCCCATTATCAGTTCTGATGCACCTCAACTTTTTCCCAGTCTGTCTCTCAACCAATGCTTGAAATTGCTTGAACACATCCAACATTTGATCTTTTGTCTTCAAGGTGTAGACCCATGTCTTTCTGGAGTGATCATCTATGAAGGTCACAAAGTATAGGGCTCCACCGAGTGATCTTGTCTTCATAGGACCGCAGAGATTTGAATGCACTAAATCAAGTATACCTGACTTCCTTATAGGTGGGGAGCTATGAAAGCTAACTCTGTTCTGCTTCCTTGCTAAGCAATGCGAACATCTTTTCAGCTGTATATTTTTCATGTCAGGTAGTCGTTTTCTCTTAGTCAAAACAATCAGGCCTTTCTAGTTAATGTGTCCGAGCCTCTTATGCCAAAGTTCTACCTTGTCTTCATCTTGAACTGCATTGATGATGAACTTTGAAATTTTTACTTGCAACAAGTATAATGTAGAACACTTTTTACCTCTAGCCACAACTATGGCTCCCTTGGTGAGCTTCCACTGACCATTACTAAAGAAGTTGCAATATCCCTCATTATCAAGTTTACCTGTAAAAATAATATTCACACAAATGTTATGAATATGTTTTACATTTTTCAAAACTAACCTAGAGCCATTATCTATCTCCAGGTTCACATCTCCAATGCCAACAACTTTTGCCGTGCCATCATTCCCCATCTTTACACTCCCAAAATCACAATGTGTAAGATGTAAAGAAATCCTTCCGCGATGTAGCATGAATAGAGGCACCACTGTCAATCACCCAACTAGTCTCATGACATGCAAAATTAATGGAATCAGCATCATACATAAAAAGAAAATCTTCATGAATGGTGGTAGCAACTCTGTCATCATTGCTATTATTTTCACTCTTCTTTTCTTTGCTTGTGTCATTTTTATTTTTCTTTTCCAATTACTTGCAATATTTCTTTATGTGTCCCCTTTTGTGGCAGTAGTGACACTCAACATTTGCAAACTTATTGGACTTACTTCTATGTTGATTTCTATTCTTCGGACCCCTGCTTTTACTTCTCCCTCTGCTTTCTGTAACCAGAACTTCTGAAGATGAAGTAGATCCTTGTGCTTTTCTTCTCATCTCTTCATTCAGAATATTGCCCTTGACTAAATCCATTGTCATCATTCCATTTGGAGCAGAGTTCGACAAAGAAGATCTGAAAGTCTCCCATGAGTCCGGTAATGTACCAAGCAACCATAATGCTTGTACCTCATCATCAAACTTGATACCCATGCCAGCCAACTGATTTATAATCCCCTTATATGTATTCAAATGATCTGTCAGAAGAGCACCATCATGATATCTCAGATACATCAATTGCTTCATCAGAAACAATTTATTATTTCCTGTTTTTCTGGCATACAACTCCTCAAGCTTGACCCATAAAGTCCGTGCATGTGTTTCCCCACTGATATGATTCAAAACATTATCACTTACCCATTGCCTAATGAAACCACATACTTGTCGATGAAGTAAAGTCCACTTTGCATCAGATTTATCACTAGGCTTTTCTGTAGCAAAAACAGGTAAGTGAAAATCTTTCACATACAAAAGATCCTCCATCTTTCCCTTCCAAACATGATAGTTAGAACCATTCAGAGTAATCATTCTACTTAGATTCAAATTGTTCTCCATATTCATCATTACAAAATTCACAACCAGGCTCTGATACCACTTTGATGGGAGAAATAATAAATACTAACAAATCACACAACGGAACTTTTTCTCCCCTTGAATGAATCCTATGAAAAACCACTAAGTAATGCACAAATCCACCTTAATATATATACCACCACCAATCAAATAATGAGCAAATAAAATCACTACCACATGCACAAATAACACAAGCCAATTTTTACGTGGAAAACCTCCCCAATGCGAGGAGTAAAAACCACGGGACCGTAGTCCACCCAAAAATATCCACTAATAATCAAATGTGAGAGTAACAAACTGTTTTTACATCAAATAGGAATCAAAACCGAGCAACAATTATCTAGGTTCCCTAGTAACACAAATTTAAGGTTTAAATAACAAGTGAAGAGAAGAAACACAAACTCAGCAGGAGGTTCTGGACTGCATCGCTCTTCACTGGGACCTCAAATCCGATCTCCACCGTCCAGAATTTAGAATCACGAGTTCTAAGTATACTGTACAAATTTGAGCTCGATCCAACGGTGAACGAAAGAGATATTGTTCTTACAAAAATACTGCGCAGAAAGTGACGAAAAACCTGACAGCTCTGTTACGGGCTGTATATCACACGAACTACACGTCCGGTAACGATCTCCACCATTCACAATCAAGGTCCAGAAGAGGTCAATGTGCTGTCCAAATTTCAACACAATCCAACGGTTAACGAAATATATATTTCAGCAACTCCGAAACCGTGCGGGATGAATTTCCTTGCAGAAAACTCACTCTCTTGTTTCCTCCTCTCTTCCACACGAAATTCACTCTTCACAATTGATTTTTCTGCCTCAAACCTTTTTAACTCTCACAACCACAAAACCCTAGTCCCCAATTAATAAAGGAAATCAAACTTAAATAAAGTTATGATTTCTAATCACATTAGGGTTTCTATATGGGCTCAATTTAACTTATTGAGACTTGTTGGGTCTCTACATAAGAGGGAACCCAACCCAACACAGAAAACCATAAGATCTAACCACAATTCTAACAGCAAATAAGGAAGGCTTTTTTTTTTTTAATTTTTTTAATTATTTTTAATATATATTTTTTAAATAGATCCATAATTATTTATACCATACCATACATGGTGAAATATAACACTTGTGAGATTTTTTTTATGTCTTTATCATCAAATTATAGTTAGTGTTTCAATAGCACCAAAAGATGCAGACAGACAACAATACTCCTACACCATACTTGCTTTTTGCGGGATCCTTAATAAATCTCAAAAATATAAAAATCAACTCTCAAATAAACCTAGAAGGAATTCCTTTGAGAGTTAGTAAATTTTCATTCTCTATTATTTTTCCTAATATTTGAGTTTTTTTCTTATTATGTTCTTGTTTCTACTTTTAATTCAAGTAATCTTCAAATTCAATCTATAACTAACAAAAAAAATAATAAAACTTAAAAAAAAATCTTCCTTATTCAAAACAATTTAAATAATATTTTCACTATAAATAAGCATTCAATTTATTGTTATATATATTAAAATAAGATTTTTTTAATGAAAAATGATAGAATAAAAGATTCGGAAAAGAGAAATGATGAGAAAACGGAGAGAGAAAAATGAAAGGAAAAAGGGAAGAAAAAGAAAAAAAATAAATAATAGATAAAAGAAAGAACATTTATCAAAGCTCATTCTATTAAGTAAAGGATAGAGTTATAAGAAATAGATAAAAAGGCGCGATCACATAGTATTTCCATTACTTTTGAAAAGACGAGGAAAAGTATGATCGTAGTTCAAGGATGCAGTAACAGCCAGGCCAGCCAAGCACCAATCAGTCCCTCCCTCAACTTTTGAAAAATACAAAACAATGACACAAGAATTCCTGTTCATAATCTGCATTTTAATGGGAGAGCTTGTGACTTTTGACTTTATTGTCTTTGGACTTTTGGATTCATTTTGTTCATTTTTATAAAAATAAATTTGTAATTTACTAATGGAACTGAAAACAACAAAATAATGATATAATAATAGTAATAATAATTGTGGAAATGGAACAACCAATTCAACACGCCTTTCTTATATGCAATAGAAAACATCTTGGAAGAAGAGATTTCCAATTAGATGGAAGATATTTTTTGGAAGGAGCGTCACTGGTGACAGGTACGTGGTGAAATTGGTGGATAAAGATTGTCCCACAAGCTTATCAATTCTCATAAAGAAAATCATATCTTTACCTGAAGATAATTTCAGTATCTTACTGTTGGTTTTCGTTGTTGTCCCCTTCAGTTTGTATCAAGTAATTGAATCTCGTGCCTGTTTGAGGATCAAATATACAAGTGAGTTGTTATTTTGGCCTCATTTCTTTGTTATTTTCTTTGTTTGATCTCAGAAACTCTAAAATTTTATTTGGACTTCGTTGTTTTCTCTTCTGTCAAAGGTGTGCTTCAAGTAATTCAAATTCGATTTGCAGTCAAATATCAAAGTAAGTCATTATTTTCACTTAATTTGCTATTATTTTTTATTTTCACTGTTGTCCTGTTTGCCCCGTAGTTGCCCTTTTGTGTTCTCTAATTTGTTTTCTCTCACTTGTTTGTTGTCTCTACTGTGTGTGTACCAATTAGGTTATTGTATTGTTAGTTTGATCTGAGGCTTCATGAGAGATTGATGGTGCCCATCTTTGATGGAGATCATTGCTTCATCAAAGATGGACTCTGCTTCATGTCTGATGAAGACAGTCCCATCTGAGGTGGATGCTGCTCCATTTTCGTTGGAGTCAACCTCCATCGATCTACTTCATTTTTTTCTTTATTTAAAATTTAATAGAAAAGAAAGTGTTTGATTTAAGAAAAGAAGTATGTAGTGATTTTGATTTAAAAAAAAAAAAAATTGTTGTAGATCTAGGTTCCATTGAAGAGAGAAGATTTGGTTTTGAAGAAGAATATGGGTTCTGCATGAACTGAAAAAAAAAAAAATGATTCTTCTTGTTTTAGGCTGTTAATTGATTTGGGTTTGAAAAAGGATATGGAGATCATGATTTTTTAAAAAAAAAATTATCTGTAAGCCCCAAATTTCGATAAAACGAATCTAAAATGATACTCATCTAAAACTTAAATTTTAGAATATACTTTATTCAATCAAAAGCTTAAAGTCAAACTCTAATTAATAAAATGTTTTAGCAATAACAAAAACCAAGTGAAAATCAATCCTAACAAATAGATAAAACTAAAAAAAAAAAAGGGTAGTTCTCCAATTGAAACAATAAGAAACAAGTTTTAGCTGCTAGTTTCTTGTTGAAACAATCCTTAAATGATATAAAAATTAGTATCCTGACATAACTGTAGTTACTCTGCAAAAATATAATGATGACGGGTAAAATTCTAACTTAATAAGTAAATTTAACATGACATTAGGAAATAATAAAACACTTGCAACATTTTCAATAAATGAACCATATAAAATAAATACATATTATAACAATAAACATTTAACATAAATATTTATTAAACAAAAACTAGTAGCTCATGTTAAATAATGCTTACAATAATGTTAATAGTGTGCCACATATACTTGTGTGGCTCGGCGGTAATGATAATGATAATGGTAAGTGCGCTCACAATAACCTAGCTGGGACAATAATAATGGTAGCAAAACTATGAATAATAAGTTAAAACATTTTATAATATTTCATATGAATAAACAATTTCCAAAATCACAATTACAATTTATTTTCATGTTTAATGAATCTTGAGAATAAAATAAATTCAAAATATGCAATATTAATTTCATATTAACTTAAACAAACATGTGCATATATTTTCTAAAACCTAGTATTTAGTAAAAATTTAACTTTTGCATGTATTTTGTGAAAGATCATTCAAAATATATTTGTCAAAAATATTTTTAGAAAACAATATTAAAGTATGAAATATGCTTTGCTTAAGATAAATGGTAGTAAATAAAATAGAAAACATTCAATTGTAAAGGCTAAATTTATTACAAGAAAACAAATTTAATACATGCTATAACAATTTTTTCACTTGAAACAATCCGAGTCAACTTATTTCTATATCCAAAAATCAATCCAACTCTATACAATTATAAGTGGAAAATTATCACATATACAAAACCAAAAAAGAGCACCTATAAAGATTAAAACAATCTATAAGTCTAAATTTAAAAACCTAACTTCAGTGTCTAACATTTCCAATTAGACCTATCTGTACTCTTATATTTTTATTAATTATCTAAGAGTCCAGTTGTTGCAAATTTTGCATGAAGACACAAAACATATTGACTAACCTGGAGAAAAATTTTCAGATCATTCCACCTTCACTACCATGCTCAAATACATCAAAACCTCAGAGACCAAAAATCTATCCTTCAGATTTCAATTTCGAACACAACTCATTTCTAATTTATATCTCTTAATACGTTTAACAGAAAATTATGAAATTTATTATATAAGTAGTAGACATATCAATCTCATCACATGCAAATTTTTAGAATTTTTCATCTAGTATATCCTAGTAAAAAAAAAATTCTAACATTAGCTATTGTGTCAGAGTCCATAAATCTAGCCAAACACACTATTGTGCAAAAACCTAAGAACCAAATCAAGGTTCAATATTTCTAAAACCAAATCATAAATTTGAGATGAGAGGAAAAAAGTAAAAAGAAAATCTACATACCTTTTATTGCCCTTGAAATCAACTATAAGTCTTTTGATGTTGCTAAAAATCGCGTTTCAATAGAGATGCCTGTATGAAGAGAAAGCGTAAATGTATGTTTGCATTTTTTTTTTTTTTTTTGAATAGCGGCTAAGTATATACGCAATATATATTATGTGCATAAAACCCTAAACTTTTAGGAAACGTTTACCTTGAAATAATTGGGTCCTTATTTAATAAACAAGTTAATTTTTTGGATTAAATCATTGCAGTATTGATATCAAAGTTTCCCCCTTCTCTATCTCTCTCTCTCTTTATCATTACCCTTTCTGTTTTCTACCCACTAACTTTCTTCATTTTGCAATTTTGAGATCTAACAAGAAATACAATAGTATAAAATATTGTGCATAAACGTATTAACAATTATAATATAATAAAATGTATGTGATTATTAATCCATCTCAAACTTATTTTTTGGAAGCTAATATTGAATGAACTATAGTGTTGTTGGTATTCATCGAGATTAATCGTTATTTGTGAAGCTCGAATATCCACTCCTTAGTTTGAAACTAAAACTCCCACCATTAAAATGAATGGGAAATAAAACGATCATCAAGAGGAAATTTGCTAAATTTATCTCAAATTGGTGAACTTAATGACAGAGCTTCAATAATTGTTGTTGCCCAATATCATGCTTGAAAATTTTTCCTTATTTTTTAAAAAATAACATTATATAAGCTAAGAATTTATTCATACATTATAACAATTATGAAATATTATATTAATATTATAATAATTATAAATTAACTTATCACATTATTTACATAATAAATCTAAAAAAGTTATTGAAGAATGTCGTGTCACTTGCAAATGGACTGGATGTCGTATCACATTTTTTCAGTTCTCTCTTCCCTGCCTATTATTAATTTTACAACACTAATTTTTTCGGTTGTCAATTTTGTCTTTCCGCCTGTCCAAAAGCCGCATACTTTAATTTTGTTGCATGTCACAAACTACATATTATTTTAGCTGACTGATGACTCATAAGAAAATGGATGGTAGGCCAGCCAAGCACCAATCAGGCTCTTCCTCAACCTTCTGTTACTTTCTATGAAAAATAATTTGTAATTGGAGGAGATAAAGGATAAAGCAAATGTGAAAACTTTTCCGAAATCATCTTTTAATGTTATCCCAGAAGCTTATCAAAGAAATTCATATCTTTGCTTTAAGATAATTTAAGATAAGATTGTATTAAGTAATTAAATAACAAACTTGTTAGAGGATCAAAGTTACAAATCAGTTCGTTATTTTCTTTGTTTGATCTCAAAAGCTCTAAATTTATATTTTGACTCTGTTGTTTCCTCACCTGTCTTAGGTGTGCGTCAAGTAATTCAAGCTCGATTTACAGTCAAATACAAAGGTAAGTGTTATCATTTAATTTTCTTGTATTTTCGATTTTTACTGTTGTCTTGTTTGTTTGCTCTCTGTAGTTGCCCTTTTGTGTTATTAAGTGAAAATAATTGACTTTGGTGATACGTTCGATTTTGGATATTATCTGGTGGTGATCCAATCTCTACCAGATAGTGATCAAATTTTTTTTCAATTTTTCTTTTATTATTTTTTTCATAAAATCAGTAAAAACACCTCATTTATTGTTAATTAAAATTTAAAATAATCGTTAAGAGATAATTTAATCTTTTAATGATATATTAAATAAATTTAAAAATCAACCATTAAAGTTTACCGCGTCATCACCTTCTGTGATCTACTTGGTAAATTTTTATGGGGTTTGCGACAGTACCCGTTTACATTCGTCCTACGAAAAGCCAAAGAACCTCTTTGTCAGTCGCCTGTTCGCTCACGTCACATAAGTGGGCCCCATTGGAAACAACAAGACTCATTGCCAGCCCTCCGATTTCAAACAAGTGGGCCCGTGGATTTTTGATTCAGTGAGTTGGGGACTGCGCTAGTGAAGAGAAAAAAAAAAAAAAAAACCACTCTTGCACACATATACACACGCAAAAACACACTGTATCATTAAAAAAAACAAAAAACTCTCGCACACAAAGGCTCAGTGAGTAGGGGTTTGCAGCAACACCCGTCGATATGGAAGCAACGACACTTCTTTGAAAGACAAACCCATGATTTTCTCGAGCAACACCCTGCACACATATTCACACACAAAAACACACTCTCTTGCACGTTTTTCTTTTTCTTTTTTTTTTTTTTTTTAAGTAAACTCTCTCACACGTATTAATTAGAGAGAAAGAAAGAAAAAGGTAGCTCTATATGAACTCTATTTCTCTCTCTCAATTGTTGTGACATTCACATCTGGTTAAAAGTCCAAACAGGCTTTGAAGCCTTTTTTTATTTTTTTATTTTTTTTGGGTTTTTATTGATCTGGGTTGCCTGGATTTGGGGGTAACAAGTTTGACTAACTCGTTTTTTCCCCCTTTGTTTTCATTTGATTTTTTTTTTTTTTTTTTTTTTTAAATTTGAGATGGATTTTTTCATCATGTTGTGATTAATTAATTTTGTGATGGAGATGGATAAGATAATGAACAAGAGGGATGGAGATGAGGAGGTTGATTGATGATGAAGGTGATGAAGAATGGACAAGTTGATGAAGATGAAAACGATGAAGAAGGAGATGATGATTGATGAAGAAGATGGTGAATTTTTTTATTAAATTTATTAAATTATTTTTTATTTTAATTTGTTTTTAAAAATAAAATAATGGTTTATTAATAATAGAATAATAATAATTATTAATTAATTTTATTAATTTTTAAAATAAAATAATGATATATTAATGATAAAATAATGAGATATTAATTAATTTTTACTCATTTTCAAAAAAAAATACTGATCAATTAAGGGTGAAAATCATTTTCATCACCAAGTTTTGGGAAAAATCAAATTTTTAACTATGTTTTAAAATAGCATCAAATCCCCCTTGTTTTGAAAAATGTCAAAATAGTCTCTCCTCATTAATTAAGTGATGGTCAAAGTAACATTGAATATGATTTTAAGAGTATTTTGGACATTATGTAATTTGATTAATAGATAAAAAATTTAAATAAAAAGAAGACGTGTCAATCAATGAATGATGAAATAATAAAAATATAAAATAAAGAAAAAGTTAAAATAGAAAACAAAATTAGAAAAAAAAAAAAAAAAAAAACTTAAAACAAAAGTTCAAACTAACCTAAAGTTAGAAAAAGATGAACCTAGTTGCCTGGGCCTATTCGTCTTCTTTGAATGAACCTAGGTTTGGGCTCGTTCATCTTTGAATGAACCCAAGTCGCTTGGGTTTGTTCATTGTCGAACAAAGATGGCCAATTTGACTGGTGATTGGTTTTAATTGGGTTCCAAGCATATGGATTCAATTGAGTGATGTTGTGGTGGTAACTGTGATCGACGATAGAGGTAGTGATGTTGTGGTTGGCCATGATGGTGGCAATAGAGGCAGCTAATTCAAATGTTATGGTGGTTTGTAAGGTGGTGACAGTTTGGCTAGTGATGGAGGTGGTAATGTTGTGGTTTCAAAGCATTTGGGTTCAATTGATAATGTTATGGGTTTCAACCCAAATTTGCGTTTGAGGTTGAAGATGAACACAATATGATGTTTTGGTTCTCATAGTGGTGGTGACAATCTAATTGAAGACAATATCTAAGATATTGACAATTTTGTGATTCTTGTTGTGGTAGTGGTGACAATCTAGTTAAAAGTTGAACAAGAACGCAATGTGAGGTTGAAGACAATTTTTTTATTTTTATTTTTTAATGTTTATGTTTATATTTTTAAATTTATTTATGTTTAATCTTCACCATCCATCTCGGTGATGGACGGTAAAGATTTTCTCTTTCTTTAATTTTAAATTTTAAATATTATTTTATTATTAGTTTTTAAAATATTTTGAAGATTTTTCCTTTTTTTTTTTCTTGTGTTTGTGAATTTTTTCTTTATTTTGTTTAGAATAAAAATTTTCTTGATATTATCTTGATTTTCATATGACTTTGGTAATGGATGAGAGATTAAATTAGATGTTATAAGTGTTGTTTGATTAAAGATGAAGATTGATGTGGTGATTGGATTGAAGATGAAGATATGAGGGTTAGTTTATTTCAATTTTTAAATTCATTTTATTTTAGGGTTTAGTTTTAATTTTTATTTTGTTAAATTTTAGCAAATGAAGTGGGTCAGCAAACTACTCATGGGCTAGCATATATGGAGTAAGCTGACTGACTAATAGATCGATGAACCACTCATGGGCTAGCATAAATGGAGTAGGTTGGTAGACCGTTGTTGTAGTATTATCTCATTGGAGTTTGACAATCTTAACCAGAAAATGAAGCTAAATAAAAGAGAGTTAGAGATAATGAGTTAGGAGCCTCTGGTCCTCTCTCTATGGAATTGCAGCTTGCCTTTTATAAGCTAGGAGCCCTGACTCCTTAGTCAGTAGGTTGCTTTTGATTTCAAGGGATTTGATCCCTTAATTTTAGCACTTGCTTGACTTGGTCTCGCCTAACCAAATCGAGTTTCAAATGATAGGTGGAGAGATATAAGTGTCTTCAGCAGATAGGGTTCTGAAATTCAAGTTTGGGCTAGAGCCCATAAATGAACCAAATTCCATTTTTTTACTACTATAATAGTAATATTAAAATAATTATTAAATAATTAATTTATTAAAATCTTTTAACAGTTGGGGTGTTTTTGTTAAATTTATGAACTCTCAAGTAATATTAGTAGAAAGAGTTGGTTAGTGGCATGGTGGTACTATTACTGACTTGGTGCTTTTAGGTTCATGTTTCAATTCTCATCAAAGCAGCAAAGCCCTCCTACCATATAAAAATGTGTGGGTAGAACCTCCTACTTTGTGTGGGCTTTCCTCCCCATCTATGTATGGGTTGATCATTCCTATGTGAGAGTCTCTCTCGAGGTAGCGTCTCAGAGTCAAACCTTGCTTGGTTTCGATTGATTCTTGAGCTTGCCCTAGCCATTTAAAAAAAAAAAAGAAGTAATATTAGTGTAAAAAGGTCATAGTTGCTATATTTGTGTAATATTGGCAAACGTCTATCATGTTTATATAATTTGCCCTAAATTTTTTTATTGACGTGTCAATTCCTTATTGATTTTTTTAAAAAAAATTAAAATTGTTCCCTTTCTTTTTAAAAAAAAAAAAATTAATAAAACTCCAATGTCCAATATTGGCAGGCAATAGAGATAAAAAAAAATCTTTTTTATTTTATTTTATTTTATAATTTATTTTATATTAGGAGGGGCAATTTGATCATTTTCATAGTTGGGATTTGGGAGCCAATCAGTCCTATTAAAAAAAAAAAAAAAAAAAAAAAAACTAATGAATGTTGTTTTTAAAATTGATAAGTTTCTTAAACTTTAAGGATGACTAGAGCTAACAGTAAATTCACATTTAATATATAAATATTTCTCTAAATATAGGGACAATAATGGAATTTATCCTTAATAAAATCTTTTCTTAGTTAACAAAATTTCAAGTTATAAGTTGAACCAAAAGTGAAAGACTAGTTCTAAAGCTTTGTAAAATAAGGTCACTTTTAAAATTTGTAAAGCACAAATTGCAATTGTCCTAGTGACATTTCTTTCATTAAATAGAGAAAGAACATTGTGCCTTCAAGTTTTGTGACCTGGTAATTTATAACTATTATAAGTGATCTAGAATAAAGCAAGGGCCAAAGTTTGCAACAACATTTTAAAAATGAAAAACACAAGTCATGTTGTAGAAATTGTTTGAAAAAGGGAATAAATGCCCATTTGAAGGATCTATTTTTTATTAGGTTAGAGATCTTGATTAAGATAGATCATAATGGATTCATGAAAAAAAAATAATGCTTGGATGAATGGAAATTGAATTAAAGATTTAATTTTTAAAATGTAACTACTGAATTAAATGTCATGAATGTAGCTATTGACTTTGAAAAAGTGTAACTACAAAATTAACTTACAGATTTATTTTTTTTAAATTGTAACTGCAAGTATTAATTGTAGAATTGAATTGTAGTTTTAATTACTATGAATTGGAAAATTGAATATTCAAATTGTAATTGCTGATGTTGATTACAAATTTGAATTTTCAAAACATAACCGTTGATTCGGTTTAATGGCTGATTAAATCAGTTTTGTAATTGCCCTACATGAAGACTATAAATTGACATCCTTTTCAGTTATTCAGTGACAATTGAGAATCCATTTTATTTTTCAATTTATTCTCCTAGACATTATTCTTAGTCATAGATTTCAAAGTGATAGAAATTCAGATATAGTTCAGTTCCCTAGATAACTTTGATTGGGGTTGTTATATCATAGGAGATAAAGGCTAAACAACTCAAAGGATAAGCAGTGGATTTATAGTTATTATAGGCTTCAACATTTTTAACTTTTGTTTTATTTTACTTTTTCCCACTATTGCAAATTTGTCATATTTTAGTTTTATATAATATTGCATGTTCCTATTATTACTAATTTTCTAACAATTTTAGATAAATTCGTTGCTTCATTATTTGAAGAATAGGTATTACAACAGTTGAGATTGATTAATTCAAATTTTAATTGTTTTAACAATTTCTAGATCTCTGATTCTTTACTTTATATGTATTTGATTTCAAAAGCATTTTTTTTTTTTTAATTGTTTTGATCTTTTTTTTGAAAAACAATTGTCTTGGTGAAATTGTTTGTTAATGGGTTGTCATAGTTTTGCTTTGCAATAAATTTATGTTTCATCATTTCTTCAAGGTGATTGTGCTAAAATATAAAGAACGTTGGACTATTTTTAAAGTGAATAACAAGTGTTGTTTTCAATTGTTGATAGTTGACTTGATTTGACAAAGAATTCAACTTTAATAAGTTGATATTCTTAAGTAATCAAAAATAGTATTGGAAATTCGATTAAAATCAATTGGGTTTGAATTTTCAGAATATTAAAATTCAATCCTAATTAGTTGGATTTGAATTTAAGACAAGAATTTTGAGATTCTTTGTTGGTTTCAAAATTAACTTAGAGAAATTGAGTTTGAATTTTGAGGAAAAAAAGGGTGATTTTTTGGATCCAAATGTCTTTTGAAAAACATTTTGATTGAATATTTAGAAATTGGTGTAAAATATTTTTCGCAACTTAAATATTAAAATTAAGTTAATTGGATTGAAGTGATTTATATTGTGATATATAAATCAAAAACTAATTTTGTAGAAATTAGTAGAATTAGTGTTATTAGTACTTGAATTATTGAATTATGGTAATAACACTATTGAGAACCAAAATATGGACCAAGTGTCACCACTTTTTATTGCACTGGTGACAATAACTTTTGTCTGTTATACATTTGGGTAATCCAACAATGTCAATTTTGGTTCCCATGAACCATTGGAAGGGAAAAAAAAAAAAAAAAAGAGGAATTCATTGGTGTGAATTTCAATAGGTGGCAACAAGAGATACTATTTGACCACCTTGAACCTTGTGAGGTTTCTAATAGAGGATACCCGTGAGATGAAAGATGGTGAGATAGACATTTAAGTCATTAGTGTTTGGAACCATTCAGATTCCCTTTGTAGGAAATATATTATGAATGATTTGGCTGATGCTTTGTACAATGTGTACTAAAAAAAAATAGCTAAAGAGTTATGGGAGTCATAAGATAAAAAATAGAGAATAGAGGACGTCGAAACCAAGAAGTTTATGGTTGAGTGATTCTTAGATTATAACAAATTTGTGGACTCCAAAACTATTGTAAGTCAAGTGAAAAAAAAAATGGTTTCGCCCTAAGTTCCAAGTTCAAAAATAACAAAGGGAATAACGGGAACAAGGATGCCATGTTGGGCCTAAAAGGTGGAGTTTTCTGCAAGAAATTCTAGTTCCAAGAGAAATGTTTCAATTGTGACAAGTAGGTCATAAGTCTTCAGAGTGTAGGTTGCCAAAGAATAATTAAAACCATGATGCAATCATGGTGGATAGCATCTTTAAAGATTTTTTGAGATCATTCTCTATAGAATGGTCTCAGAGGTTTGTTTGGTTAGATCAAATCCGAAGGAGTGGTTGATTGATATTGGTGCTACCGGACATATAAGCTATGATAAGGAGTTATATTCTTCCCTTAAACCAATTGAGAAAAGAGAGAATGTGTATAATGGAAATCTTCAAAACAAATATGTATAGTTAGATCCACATTGGAATTTGAATTTCTTGCTAGAAATAAATGTGATGGTGTAGAAGTACATGTCTAGGAAATGTTCTGAGTAGGAAAGACTTGGTATTTAAGTGTTTCCTTTGTGATCCACTTCTCTTTCTTAAGAACTTATCTGACATACTATTCAGTATACGATTATTATGTTAAAGTTTTTAAACCTTATGAGATTTGATGTGGAGAAATTTGATGGAAATATCAATTTCTATCAAAGCTAGTGTGGAATTAGAATTTATTTCTTTGGATAAGTGTGGTGAAGAAACTGAGTGGCTACACCACTTCTTAGAAGATATTCCAATGAGGTCAATGCATGTGCCAACAATTGGCATTCATTGTGATAGTCAATTTGCAATACAAAGGGCATAAAGCAATATGTATAGTGCTAAGTCTGGGCATATACGTCGTAAACACATTATTATGAGAGAACTACTCTCAATTAGAATTATCTCTATTGATTGTGTAAAATAAAAGGATAATATTGGGGATCCGCTAACCAAAGGTAAATAAAGTGTTAGTTAGAAGAATCATCAATGGAAATGAGACTAAAGCCTATAAAAGAATAAGTCATTATAAAGGAAATCTATCCTAAATAACTGGAGATCCCAAGATCTAAGTTTAATAAGACAACTTAACTGTAAAGACTAGGTTATATCACTATAGAAAAAATCTTCCTGTCATCTAGAAGTTATCCTCATGTCCATTCCTATGATAAAATAGTGATTCACATAGGAGTTAGGATAAGTTATGTTTTTAATGATCCTTATGTGTCGGGAACAGTGGCGGACCTAGAAGTTTATGTGAGGGGAGCCACTTTTATATATGAATTTTTTTTTGTAATATTTTCTTCAATTGCTATAAAAATATTATGTAAAATAAAAATAATTCAAATACATAATCAGTAAAAAATATATAGCTTTACTCCTTACAAAATTGTAAGTTAAATTTCTTAAAATAATATTCTTAATACAAGTATAAAAATAAAAGCATACTAATTATGAGTTGATTATGTACTAGCTCCATTTTTCTTAATAAGAGAAGTTCAAATTTCATATTACTTAAAAAATTAAATAAAAACTTAATTTAGAGACATATCTTATTTATGATGATAGTTGTTATTTAGATTGCAAATAAATGTATGTAATCAATTACATATGTTTATTATTAAAGTTATTAATCAAGCTTATTTATAGTCTTTAATAATTAATATAATATAAGTAAAATAAAATAAAAATAAAAGATAAAAGTAATTATAATTAATTTGAGTATTTTTATTTATGAATTTTATGATATAAAATAGTTTATATAAAAGAAAAATAAGTCACACTAATAATCGTGAGCAAACTAAAACTTATTAAGATTAAATAATACAATATATTTTATTTTCTAGTTCATGCAAATATGATATAGTTTGCGATAAAAAAATAAATGAAATAATAATTTGTGAATTTCAAATTAAAAAAAAAGAAAAAAAAAAGAACAATGCAATTATTATGAGTGAATTTAAATATATAAAAATTTAAAAAAAAACCATTATTGAAGCTAATGGGGGGTGAACCCGGTTCACTAAACAAGGAAACCAAGCAAGAGTGCGGGACCATTAGAGCCAAAGCAAGAGTGTGCTCGCTTTTAGCATTTTTTTTATATATATAATATTCTAAATGATTAAAAGCGAGAAAACTAAAAACCTTGTAATCGTTGTTGGGAGTCGAACCCGGGCGAGACCAGGGAGAAAGGGATGGACACAACCATGAGCACCAATCCATGGGATGCGAAGTAGTATGACATTGAAATTATTTAATTAATTTTTTAAAATTTCAGGGGGGGCACGTGTCCCCCCTGGCCCAATACTGGGTCTGCCCCTGGTCGGGAATCCAAGCGAAGTAATGCGGGTTGTTCTAAATTAAGAGATCACCTACGTGAGAGAAGTGAGGCTGCTTCTAAAGTGAATTACGAGGTCTCAATTCTTTAGAAACTTTTGCAGAACTAGGGAGATGTTCATGATCAAAACAAATATAACAATGAGAACTGAATTGTATCACGAAAGATTTTTGTGTAAGATATATAATCGTTTATACAAATGGCAAAATAGTTCAAAAACATCGCATTTACTGATCAACTAGTAAAGAAAATATACTTTTACAAGGGAAGGTTCAAAGGCCAAAACCTATTCTTGATTGAGATGGATCAAGATGGATTCATGGAAAAAAATGGTGTTTTACAAGTATATTAACTATAGAATTGAATTGCATTTTTAATTGTCATAAATTGAAAAACTAAATATTCAAATTGTAACTAATGTTGTTAATTGCAATTTTGAATTTTTAAAGTATAACCATTGATTCGGTTTAATGGCTGATTTAAAATCAGTTTTGTAACTGTCATACATGAAGACTATGAATCAACATCCTTTCTAGTTGTTCAGTAACAACTGAAAATCCATTTTATTTTTTAATTTATTATATCTCAAACACTATTCCTAGTCTTAAGTTTCCAAAGTGGTAGAGATTCAAATATAATTCAATTCTCCAGACAACTCTGGTTTATATTGTTATAAATTAGGAAACAAACACTGAACAACTTAGAAAATGAACAGCAAATTTGTCATAAGGATACCGTAGTTATTACAGGCTTCAATATTTTTACTTGGTTTTTTTTTTTTTTTTTTGCTATTGTTGCAAATTTGTCGTATTTTATTTTATATATTATTATCCTTTCTTATTATAATTTTTCCAACAAAACTAACTCATTATCTTTTGATTGGTTTGAAAATTTTAGCATTGTTCCCACTTTTGGTGCATATTAAGTAATTTTGGACTTCTTAATGATCAAATATCCAAGTGAGTTTTTATTCTGGCTTATAAACCTTTTGTATGTTCTCCTAATTTGATCTTACACTTTGCTATTATATTCATTTCATATATTCCTTACACACACACACACACACACACACACATATATATATATATATATTCTTTTTATATGTTAAGACAAGTACGTCTCTAGACTTCGAGTGTAACTTGTTAACGATCAAATATCTAAGTAAGTTGCCATCTTGTCTTAATTACTTTCAATCACAAAACATTTTGCTTATCTTCCAAGTTTGACCTTAGAAATATTTTGCTATTATATTCTCTTTGATTATCGATTTTTGTTGTTCAATGTTAATTTCACATTTAAATTAAAAATTAAGTTTTTACTGAAAATTAAACTTAAATAGATATAACATAACACATATTTTTAGTCAAGAGATTTTCTTGTATTACTTTATTGATTATAAGCGGATATAAATTATAGGAATAAAATGTAAATATCATTGTAAATTAAGATATTGTATATAACAAATAAAATTTTAAATTTTAGAATTCATTTATTTAATTTTCAAGTGAAGTTAGAAGTACTAATATTTCTAAAATGTCAAAGAAGATACTAATATTTCAATAAAAATTATAAAAAATATTTTTATTTTTCACTATATATTATTATATTAATAAAGATATGACAAATAGTAGATAAAAGTATGAATAAAAATAAAGAAAATGATAGATATTAAATATTAATAAAGATAGAGGATAGAAAAATTAAAATTAATATAAATTTTGTAAAAAGGAATCAATAAAACAAATTTATTGAAAATTTTTAAGAATTTAGGAGGGGTACATGTTCCCCCCGTCATATATTGGGGTTTCTACACGTAAACACCAATCTTTCTTTTTTTTTTTTTAATGATTGTTACTATTTTTCACCATCTTTAATAATTTTATAATATTATCAACAAATGTCACTGTGAAAACCAAAATACCACATACTATTTTAATATATTTTATTTAAATGATAAAATAAAAAATTAAAAAAGTTGAGTAATCTCTTTTCCGGTCATCTTTTTGATGGTTGCTGTCATTGTTAAAGTCATTTGAAAAAGAAGAGTCGTTTGAAGATGAAAAGTCATGTCAAAAAATATGAAGGAGGCCAAAGATGGGCTTTTTTAAAATTTACGTTTAGTTTTTAATTTTGTTGTAGTTATTTTAGTCGATTGATGACTAAACTAATTTCCATTTTAGCCATCCTGTTCTTTTCTTTTCTTTAAGATAATTTCCATTTTAAAGGGCCAGCTTTTCACTTTATTGTCTCTAGAGTTTTGGATTCGTTCTGTTCATTTTTATAAAAATTAATTTGTAATTTAATAATGGAACCGACAACAAGAATATTCTTTGAAGAGAAATCTTGCTCCGTCTCAAGTGTGCATCAAGTAATTTCAGCTTCATTAAATATCCAAGTTGTTATGTTCTGTTAGTTTCTCTTCTGGCTAATGTTGTTTTGTTTTCATAATTGGGTTATTGCATTGTTAGTTCGATATGCTAGCGCCCTATAGTTGCCCTTGTTGCTGATGTTTTATTTTCATAATCTTGTTTAATTTTTTTTTCGATATGTAATCTTGTTTTAATTTGTCTTCAAGCTGCTAAAAGAGAAATGGCAGCCGACCCTGTTATTTCGGCTGTTACTAAGGTGGCTGGTGAGCGCATGGTTGATTCCATAACAACTCAACTTGATTATGTCTGGAACTACAAGACCAACTTTGAGAATCTGGAAAAACAACTTGGGAAGCTCCAGGGCAGAAAAGAGATGGTGCAACATTTGGTTGACGGAGCCAAAAGAAATGGGGAAGAGATCGAACAGCAAGTTATGAATTGGCTGGATGGTGTGAACGAGATGATTGATGAGGTGACACAGATTATTGATGATAATAAGAAAGCTAAGATGAAGTGTTTCAAGAGTCTATGTCCAAATCTGAAGAAGCGCTATCAACATAGCAAGAATGCAGCGGTCAAGGCTAAGGATGTCACTGAGCTCCACGATGAAGGAAAATTTGATATAATTTCCTACCGTACCAATCTAAAGGAGACGTGGCATCCATCTAGCAAACTTTATGAGAACTTTGAGTCACGGATGTCCACTTTGACAGATGTAATTAATGCGTTGAGTAGTCCTAATGTTAACGTGGTTGGGGTCTATGGCATGGGCGGTATCGGGAAGACAACACTAGCAAGGGAAGTTGGTAGAAAGGCCGAGGAAAGCAAACTATTTGATTCTGTAGTTTTTGTGGAAATATCCGAGCAACCAGATGTAATGAAGATTCAAGGAACGATTGCGGATATGTTGAGTTTGACATTGCGGGAGGAGACTCAATCTGGAAGGGCAAGGGCACTATGTGAAAGATTGAAAAAAGAGAGAAAGGTTCTTTTGATTTTAGATAACATTTGGGAGAGTCTCGACTTGGAGAAAGTAGGAATTCCTTTGAATGATGATCATAGAGGATGTAAGTTATTGTTGACAGCAAGAAATACAAATGTATTATTGAAGATGGATTGTCAAAGTAATCTCCCTATTAGCATTTTAAATGAAAAAGAAGCTTGGAACTTGTTCGAGAAGATAGCAGGTTCATGTGTTCAGAACCATGATTTACAACCATTAGCCTTCGATGTGGCCAAAAGATGTGGAGGTTTGCCTATTGCCATTGTTACAATTGCGAAGGCATTAAAAAACAAACCAGTACCTGAATGGAAAAATGCCTTGCTAGAACTTCAACACCCTTCCCCAGAATGTCAGGATGAATCAGTGACGCAAGAGGCATATTCATGTATCCTATTGAGTTACAAGCATTTAAAATCTAATGAACTCAAGTCAACATTTTTGCTTTGTTGTACAGTGGCATTGATTTCTGATGCTTCTCTTGAGGAGTTGTTAAGGTATGGCTTAGGTTTGAATTTATTCAGAAGAATATTCAATACAATGGAACAAGCACGAGATAGAGTAAATACATTAATTCAAAAGCTCAAGGATTCTTCCTTGTTGCTTGAAACTCCTAACGATGAATGTTTCTCTATCCATGATGTCGTTCGTGATGTTGGTAAAGCAATTGCATTAAGTAATCATAAAATTTTTATCATGGATGATACACAAGCTTTGTTAGATACCAATACACTGGAAAATTGCACTTCAATTTCCTTACTTGATGTTGCTGAACTTCCTAAGGAGTTGGATTGTCCACATCTAACATTTTTCTATATGAAAACCAAGACTACATTTTCTATCCCTGATAACTTTTTCAATAGGATGCCAAAACTTGAAGTTCTACATTTGAAAGAAATGGACTTATCGGAGTTACCAGCGTCACTTCGTTCCTTAAAAAAACTTCGAACATTGTATCTGGATCGCTGCAACCTGGGAGACATAGCTATCATTGGAGACATGGAGAATCTTGAAATTTTGGTCCTCTCTAAGTCTCGATTTGAGAAAAAGCTATTGTCTGAACAAATAAGTAAATTGAATTGGCTAAGGTTGTTGGATTTGAGGGGAAGTTATTTCATTATTCCAGCAAAAACCATATCAAGGTTAACTCAACTGGAAGAATTGTATATGGATTATTGGTATGATCAGCGGGAGGTTGAAGAACTCTACATTGAAACAAGTGTTGCTAACCTTGAAGAGTTGAAGGATTTGTGCCGCCTGACTGCTTTAGACATACATGTTGCAGCTGCTGAAGTTCTACGAAAAAGCATGGACTTCCAAAAGCTCAAAAGGTACAACATATCTATCGGAATAGGTTATATGACCGACAGAAAATCTTTAAGAACATTACAGGTCAGATCTGATACCAACCTTTGTTTGGAAGATGGAGTAATTAAGCAGTTGAAAGGAATTGAAGACTTGTTGTTAAATGGAGAACAGAGAATCAAAAACGTCCTTTGTGAATTAGATGGAGAGGGTTTTCCAAAATTGAAGCATTTGCATATCGAAAACAATCCATTCATTCTATACATTGTTGACTCAATGTTATCAGCAACTTGTGTTGCTTTTCCCCTCTTAGAGACATTGTCTTTTTGGAATTTGGTTAGGCTAGAGAAGATATGTCATGATCAATTCAGGACCAAGTGTTTTTGCCAATTAAGAATCATACAAGTACAAAGATGTCACAAATTGAAGAACCTTTTTTCATTCTCAATTGTCAAATACCTTTCAGTACTTCAAGAAATTGAAGTTGTTGACTGCGAGAACATTGAAGAGATTTTCATTGTTGATACAACAGACAATGGAGTAATTGATCCAGTGTTCTTTGAACAATTACACTCCTTGACTACGGTAAATCTACCAAGATTAATAAGGATTTGCTCTGAAAAGGAAGTGGCATCAACATCTCAAGAGAAACGGATGCCATTGACAACAAATGCATCATCGAGCGAAATCGTTTTAGAGGACCAGCTTGATGCTCTGCCACTTTTAGGCGAAAAGGTACAAGTCAATTACAAACTCATATGGATATATATTTTCTCTATATCTTTCTTGTATATTGAATTAAATAAATTTTAAACACTCAGTCACTCACATTGCTCTTAGCTACATAAATCACATGGCAGATTCATCTACACAAACTCATTTCTATAATCTTACTATTGCAGTTATTCAAATGTCAATCAAAACTTATTATTTGATAATAAAAAATTATTATTTTATTTAATCATGTAGTTTATGAATAAAATAACTGTGTCTGCAGGTTGTATTCCCCAACTTGAAGCACTTGAAATTACATGACATCAATTTAAAATATGTGTTTTCATCTTCTACTCTTGGAAGCTTTCATCATCTCCAACAACTTCAAATAAGTAATTGCAAGGATTTAGAAGAGTTAATAAGAATTGATGACAAGTGCAATAATTATGTTGAAGTTCCATATTTAGAGACAATGCAGATAACCAACTGCCCAGAATTAAGGGAGTTTATTTTTAGTGAGAAGGTAAATTACTATAAATATTATTATTATCTTTGTTTCTACTATTCCTAGTTTTCTCATTTGCATATTATAATCTTTGTATAGGTTTCATATCCTAGCTTGCAAGAAATAAAAATTTCTAACATGGCAAACTTGGAGAGGATATGGCAGAGCCAAGTCATTCAAAGTGTTCAATACTGTCCAAAATTATGCAAAGTATATGTACAGGAGTGTCAGAGTTTGGAAAATATATTTCCAGCTTCCATTGCCAAGAGGCTTTTGTGGCTTGAAGTGCTTCATGTGGAAAATTGTGGAATAAAGGAGATTGTTGCCGAAGGGAGTAGAAGAAGCAGCTGCCAGGTTTTCACTTTCCACAGCTAACCTCTCTATATCTCGATTCCTTAAAAGAACTTAGTTGTTTCTACCCTGGTAAACATGCTATGGAATGGCCAAAGTTGAAAGAGTTGGTGGTGAAGGATTGTGAGAAAATAGATTTATTCAACTTCCAAAAACATGATGTGGAAGGGCAACTTGATGATGATCATACAGTGCAACAACCTCTGTTCTTGGTTGATCAGGTATCACACTCATTTCTTCTCTTTCAATTGTGAGTGCATGTCTTTGACCCAATTTATTTATTTATTTTTAAATAAGATCTAAAGGCAGCCTTTTAGAGAGGAACATTATTAAAGGGAATATATATATATATATATATATTAATGATTATAAAGAAGAGCATTGCAAGTTAAAAAAATTATTGTTGACAATGGTAATGTACAATGTGTTAATGATTAAAAGATTAATTTTTATCACAACTTTTGTTATATGCATAGAGTGCCTATTCCATAAATTGTCTGCTACAGTATTAGTGATTTATAATAATATATGTGATGTTAGGAAACTCTCTATGCTTTTTGAACATCAATAATTTTAGTATTTTGCTTGAGACTTTTTACGAAAAGTCTCCAATTTTATAATTTGAATTAGATTTTGAATTTGGATCCTATTGAGTTCATTTAAAAAATAATTTGGATCTTATTGAGTTCATTTAAAAAATAATCACTGTGAATAGAAAAAAAATTGATGATGTGGTAAATCATATAACTTTACAAATTAACTAGAATGTTTTTTTTTTTTTTGATTAAATATGAATAATCATTTGGAAACAATATTTAAAAGGGAAAAATCTATTTAAAATAAAAAACCCTTAAAATCCCCAACTTTTGAAGACATTAGCCAAAATACCCTGCTATCATTCCAAAAGTGATTTCATCCAATTTTTTTTTGTGGTTTTATGACAAAACCACGAAAAGACCAAACTGCCTTTGCTTATAATAATATTTATTTATTATATTTACTTATTAATTAATAAAAACCATAAAAATAAATAGAATAATTTATTATATTTGAAATTATTAAAAAAATAATCCTCATAGATGAATATAGTAAATTAAAAAAAATTAAAAAAGAAAATCAACCCAGATCCCAGATCTTCAAGATCTGGGTTGATTTCCTTTTTCAAATTTTTATCTGAGTTCAACCGTAACAATAAAAAACTATCACAATCCAATGTTGATTTCCTTTTTATATGGTGATCTTCAAGATCGTCATCTTGCTTCAACAATCACAATCAAAAACCAAAAACAACTCCATAACTATAAACAAAAAACCCGAAAACATCATAACCGTATCAACAATAACAAAAAAACCACCACCATAACAACAAAAATCATTACAAAAACAAAAAACCAACAAACTTATATAACAAAATAGTCAATTAAATAAACATGTTTCTTCCCATAAATAAAAGTGTAAAATAAAAAATCAATTAAAACCGAGAAAGAGGACCAGCCATCGGGAGTTTTGGGAGGAGATCGGTCGGAGTCCTCGACGCGAGAGAGCCAGCCATCGGGAGTTTTGGAGGAGAGGAGAGGAAGAGGTGGTAATTGGAAGAGTCGACGGTTTCGGCGAGGTTGGACCTGTACATCTCATCTCGCTTGAACCTGAACTTATCGTCGTCTTGGGTGGCGAAGACGGTGGTAGACATCTTTGCTACGGTGGTACAAAAGCCAAGAAAAGATAGAAAATGAGAGTGACAGAGGCAGAGAGAACTGACCATGAGAGTGGAGAGATGGTGAGAGAAGGTCCAGTGGTGGGTTCAGTGGATGATGGGGGTGGGGTCGGTCAAGAGCAGAGAAGGTATCAGATGATGAGAAGTTGATGGATGTTGGGTATGATGGGAGTGTGTGGTAACAGAGGTGATGTTTTTCACATAGAGAGAGAGAGAGAGAGAGTGTGTGTGTGTGTGTGTTGGTAAGGTTTTAGAGAGAGAATCGGTGAGTTTTATAGAGAGAACTGGTGGTCTTCAACTTTTTTTCATTTTTTTTAATTAACAAATTACATTTTGTATTTTCAAAAAAAAAAAAAAAAGCAAATTACATTTTGTGTTCCAATGACCTATTACCCTCCAAATTAACGAATGTGTTAATTAATTAACAGAATTATTATGTCATTTAATGGTTGGATCGTTTTAGTTATTATTTTCAATATCAGGGATGATTTGATATGATTTTCAATTTCAAAAGTAAAATAATAATAACCCTATTTAAAATAAACAATTTGCTACATCAATTGATTTGTCTTTCTACTTAAAAGATAAATAATTTAAATTTCAAAAGAGAAAAAGATTAATAATAATTTAAATTTTATGTGCAATTGTGGGAAATTTGACACCAATTTGTTTTTATTTGGTTGATCATCATTGTCAGGCATTCCTCCACTTAGAGAAAGTGACAACAAACAAAAATCACCTAAGAATGATTTGTCAAAGCTCGTTTTCAGAATACCCCTTTCCCAAACTTAAATCTCTTAAGGTTGAAGTTGATGAATCAACAATTCCTCCATATAGTATATTAGAGAAATTTCACAATTTGGAAGAGCTTCAACTAGAATCTAGTTCATATAATAAGATATTTTCATGTGAAGAGGTCGAGAAACATGTTGGGATGTTTGCACAATTAAAGAAATTACGTCTCTCTTGGCTTCGTAATCTGAAGCAAATATGGAAACAAGAATCCAAAATGGATCTTATTATTCAAAAGCTTGAATTTCTTGAAGTATCACAGTGTTTTAATTTGATTAATCTGATGCCTCCATCAGCACATTTCAAAAATTTAAAGATTTTGAAGGTACATAGGTGCCATAGATTGATAAGCTTAGTACCAGCCTCAGCAGCTTATAGTTTGATGGTACTTGAAGAAATGAGTATCAAATTGTGCAAAGAGATGACATAAATTATAGAAAACCAAGGAGATGTAATGGAAGGTGAGATTACTTTGAGCAAATTGAAGAGTTTGGAACTTGAGGAATTAAGAAATCTCACAAGCTTCTACTCTGGAAATTACACCATCATTTTCCCATTGTTAGAAAAACTTAGAGTAAACAACTGTCCAGAGCTAAAGTTTTTTTCTTCAGGAGCCTTGAGCACACCAAATTTACAAGAAGTATCGCAAGACTGGACAAACTATAAGTGCAAGCATCTTGATCTTAACACAACTTTCAAACAAATTCGTGATAAAAAGGTATGTATTGATTAATAAAGTTGAATTTCATGTCTCACTCTCTTGCCTTTTTCATTCCTTTTCATGCTTCTACAAATAAACTTTAGCATGCTCAAGAATATCTGTATCTTAAAATTAAGCCTTTTTAGATTTACTATAAAAATATTAAATTTTTTAAGAGAAGTATTTTATCTGAAATTTACTTATCTTACCTTTTAGGTGTAAAAAAGTTAATTAATTAAATTCTTATGTCTTATTGTTGTCTAACATATATACGGCAATCATCCAATGAAGACCATTATAATGCAACTATAATAAGTGTTTGATAATATAAATTTTGATAAATATTTTTTTAGAAATATAAAATATACTTGAAAATGAAATTAAAAATTTTTTGGAGATGAAAACTATTTTTCTGATTTTCAAATTGAAAAAAAAAAAAAGAACAGTAGTAAAAATAAAATAATAAAATATTCTTTTGGTCTTTTTTAGAAAAAAACTATTTGCATTATATATGTTTTGCCAAACTTAATTACATAAACAAATAAAGTTTAGTGTACTTATTTGTTGAAGGTAAATGATGTCAATTTGTTCTTATTTGATTGGTCACTACGTTTTTCTTCATTGATGACTTTTTATAGTGTATACTTCAAGCACCTTCATAAAATTATATAATTTCAATTTTCTAATTTTTTTGGAAATAAATTTTCATTTTTTCATCATAAAAAATATAATATCAAATTCTATTGAAATTAATTAAATTTCATCAAGATCTCGTGATCCCTTACTAATTTTGACTTTAATGTTCATTTTAAATTTGATCAAGATCATTATGAATCTTAGGTGGTGTTTGTTTTTTTATCTTAAGTCTTATAAGACCTTATTTTAAGTGATTAAGTTATAAGAAGATATTGGTTTTTGTTTATTTTTCCATTTAGGATTCCTAAACTTAACTATTAAATGATTAGACTTTTACTATACTCTTTTTCTTATAAATATTAATTTCTATTATTTTTTACATAGATTATTATTAATTTAGGATTTGTTAATTTTTATTTTCATATTTTATATTTTAATTATTTTATTTGTATAATAAATTAATATTTTAATTAAAAAAAAAAAACTATGGACAAAGGAGACTATTAGTCTGTTATTGGTGCAACCTTAGAAATGGTCCTATTCAAATGGGAGGAGGCCACGACCTCCTTCTTCGTCAAACATGAGGCCTCTTTCAAACATAAAGTGGTGATAGGGGGTCATCGCTATTGCCAGCCCTAGGGTAAGGGTTTTTTTTTAGTTATGGTTAGAGTTAGACAAGAATTAGACACCTTTTTGTTAGGGTTGGATAAGAATTGAAAATTTTTATATTAGGGATATTTTGGTAATAATGTAATAATTAGATGTTCATTTAGGAAACCAATGCTTTTTTTTTTTTTTTTTTGAATAGTGGGGAGGGGGAAGACTTTTTCATTAAGATATAAGTAAGAAAAATTAATTTTTTTTTAAAGATATTTTTCAACTTAAATTAAGATGTAAGTAAAAAATAAAAAAAACAAAACAAAAATTACTTAAATTAAGATTTAAGTGCAAATAAGAATTTTAAGAAAAAATAAACATCCTTTTAGCGTAAAGGATCCCTCACTAGAAAAAATTAGTGTGTGTGTACATGTACGGGTGCACATTAGGATTTTTGCACCAAAAAATGTATAGGGTAAAAGATCCTACACTTGTGAGATTTTACATGTTTTCTAATTGGTGCAAAGCAAGTGTGGAATCATGCCCTTGTGCATGTTAAGTTTTGTGCACAAAAAAATGAGTAGGATACTAAGATCCCACACTTGTGAGATCTTACTCCTTTTTTTGTAAGACAACCCTAACTAGAATGGGACAACATCTCATTCCTAATCATCACTCTCTCCCTCTAAGAAATTGATGCAATGAAGTGAATTTCAAATGTTTCAAATTAGCTACTGCAAACAAATTGACTATTGGTGTCTGCATGTGGAATCAAGTCAAGTAAAATGAGATTTCTTTTGTATTGATGATAAAACAATGAAACAAATGTGAGAAAAGAGAATTGAATATAAAGCATTGAAAGATAATAAAAACTAGCATTAAGGAACAATATTGTAGGATGATTACTATGCAATATTGATAAGCTCTCAAGTAAAACCACATAAGCAAACGTCCATCTATGCTTTGCTGAAAAGAATTTTAATGAGATATTTTACATGAATACTAAATAGAACTACATATATTTGGGTAAAAATATCATGAAAGTGTTCAAAAAAAATATTTTTTCTCTAATTTTTTCTTTTTTATTGTCTTACCTTTAAAATATCAAAACACACTATTTTTTTGCTCGAAACAATTCCAAAATTAATTTTAAATTTTCCTTTTCTCTAATAATCATTGGAAACAAATTTCATCCATATTTGAATGATAATTTGGAGCATTACTATCAAATCATAATATATTTTTAATATTAATGTAGTAAATAATAGATGATGTGATGAACAATACAGTAATTACAAATCAATTAAATACCTTATATGTAAAATTTTAGAAAGGTATCTATGGAAAAATATTGTTACATCAAAAGACTATTTGCTATAGTAGTTGTTTTGTCTTTCCTCTTAAAGCAAATAATAAATTAAGTTTGTATAATTGTTTCTTGGGAGGAACCTAACCCCTTTTTCATTTAATTGGTTGACAGGTTTTCTCCATCTTAGAGCAATCCATTTTAAGCGGTGAAGACCTCAAATTTGTTTGGAATTCATTTCCAAAATATACTAAAGTTAGTCCTTAACTATTTCAAATAGGTTTTTGATGTTTTTCATCTTTCTATTATATAAAATTGTATGAATTTTGTTTTATATGATTTGTCACCAGGTTTTCTCCGATGCAAGGCTATTGGAATTAAGTGGAAATGACATTGGAATGATGTGGCAAAGCCAATTTCCCAAACATTTCTTTCCCAAACTTAAATGTCTTAATATCTTCGACGATACATCAATAGTTTTTCCATTTGGATCAATATTTCAGAGGTTTCACAATCTTGAAAAACTTGAATTAACATATTGTTCATACGAAGAGATATTTTCACATGAAGAGATAGAGAAATATGCATGGTCCCCTCCACAAATAAAATGTTTACTTCTCACTTCTCTTTATGATGTAAAACAAATGTGGAAAAAGGATTCCAAACTAAACTTACTTGAAAATCTTGAAAGTTTGGAAGTTGAGAGTTGTGAGAGTCTGAATAATGTATTGCTGCCTTCATCATCTTTTGGAAATCTAAAAATTATGAAAGTAAACAATTGCGAAAAATTGATAAGTTTAATGGTAGCCTCAACAACCAAAAGTCTGGTGCAGCTCGAAGAAATGCAAATATCTGGATGTGAAATGATGACACAAGTAGTAGCAAATGGGGGAGATATAGTAGAAGATAAGATTACTTTCTGCAAATTGAAGAAATTGGAATTGAAAGACTTATCTTGTCTCACAAGGTTTAGCTTTGGGAATTACACCTTTGAGATTCCAATTTTAGAAAAATTAATTGTGAAAGAATGTCCCAAGATGGAGATTTTCACTTTAGGAAACTTGAGCACACCAATGTTACACGAAGTATGGCAAGACCAGACAGAGTATATTTGCAAGGATGACCTTAATGAAATTGTACGACAACATCATGAAGAAATGGTATGTACGTTTTCTTCTTTCCCTTACCTCTTTTGTTGAAAATTTTTATCTACTTTCATCTAAAATTTAGATTTATCGATGGTGATTTAATAAATAATAATATTATCTTATATCTAACATAAACAATAGTAGTCTTTATAATTAAAGATTGTTTATAGTTTACTCTTTTAACTTTTGAGAATATCAATTGAATTTATAATTTTATAAGTTGTATATCTTTTCAATATAAAATATTTTATACTTGGTTCCTTTAATCTTTATTTAACATTGTTGGTCTTAAGTACTGAATATTTTATTAATTTTAATTTTGAAAAACCTTTATATAAGGTATAATTGGCATTTTGCAATTATTACACTAAAAGACAATTATAGTATCAATATAGAAACACTAATACAAATAAAGAAGTTATTTGTTTTCTTTTTTATTCCTTGGAGAAATTGTTGAAACAGATGTATATAAGTGAACTTTTTCCCTCCTTTAAAATTCAATAAAAGTTAAAAATGATAAGGTTAGTTAAGTTGAACAAGAAAGTGAATGATATTAGATTGAAATAGAATAAAATAGAGTGCATCCATAGCGGATTGATTGGACTGAATTATTTTAACGGAATCTGATTGGATTGAATAATTAATATTGTGATGTATTTGCTTTGACATTGGATAAAAATAATACTATCTCGTATTTGGTATAGATTGGGAGTAGACAAAAAATACGAATTAGATATATATTTTATATTAAAATTTTTTATTTAATTTTGGAATTTATTTTCTAAAAATAAATATAACCATATGCTATCAAATTTAAATAAAATAATATTTTTATAATTAATTTAAAAGATTATTACTTTTTAAAATTTAATATATATATTCACTTAATTTTTAAACTGTTAAATAATTTTAATATAATGTAAAAGTAAATGAAGAAAAAATATTTCACAATGTAATAAAGCAAGGGATAGTCCATTGCTTTTCCCAGATGCTAAGTTGGACTAGAAGATGAGAATGGGATTACCAATCTCATGTGTCATGCTTGATAAGGGATTGGAATAGAAATTATTTAATCCCGATACAATTCGTTGTGTCAAAAGTACCTTAAGTATATATTTGAACTTGAATGCATTTAAGTTTAGGAAAAGAGTTTTAATGTGTAAATGTATTTATATTTTAGTGCTTTAAATTTTTAGTATAGTTCTAAAATATAATTGTATATAAAAATTTATAATCAATATGTATATATGCCTGTCTTAAGAACCTTTTGCCACTGCCACGTTAGATGGTTTTGTCTACCATTTAAAATACAGAAAATAAGATACATTTACTTTGTGGGTGGATCATAATCCAATTTGTTTCCATTTAATTGGCTGACAGATTTTCTCCAGAAAGAGACTTGGTTTCAAGAACATAAAAATGACGTTGCAAAAAAATCTAGAACACCAGAAGGTTTGTCTTTGACTTTTGCAAATATCTTCTACCATTTTAAAGTATATAAATTTATATAAAAATTTGTTTTACTTAATTGCTCGATAGGTCTTTTCCAACTTAGTTTCTCTAACTTTTGCGAGAGATGAAATCGGTGTGCTTTGGCAAAGCCAGTTCCCACAACAACTCTTCCCCAATCTTAAATTTCTTTTGGTCTTTGAGGATGAATCAACGGTTTTCCCACTTGCTATTCTTCAGAGATTTCGCAGTGTGGAGCGACTTAGATTGTTTGGAGTTCATATGAGGAGATATTTTCATGTGAAGATTTTGGGAAATATGCAGGGGCGTCTGCACAAATAAAATGGTTAGGACTCTATCAGCTTGATAATTTGAAGCAAATGTGGAAACAAGACTCTAGCTTGGATCTAATTCTTCCAAATATTGAAGAACTACGAGTAGAATGGTGTGGTAGTTTGGTTACTCTAGTGCCACCTTCATCATCTTTTCGAAACCTAACAGTGCTGATTGTAGTGGGTTGTGATGGATTGATGAATTTGTTAGCACCAGCAACTGCAAAAAGTCTGGTGCAACTTAAAAAATGAAGATAAGAAAATGCAAAACGATGACAGAAGTAATATCATCAGATGAAGAAGCTGTAACAAACGATGAAATTAGTTTAAGCAAATTGCAGGAATTGAAACTAGATAGTTTATCTAGTCTCACAAGCTTTTGCCTTGGAAATTACACCTTCACTTTCCCATATTTATCTTCTATTTCTTTGAAAAATTGTCCCAAGATGAAGTTTTTCTCTTCAGGAGTTGTGAACACCCCACGCTTCGAAAAAGTAGAGCATGATAGCACAATGTATTATTACGGTGATGACCTGAATGCAACCATACAGGGGATTCATGAAAAACTGGTACTTACTGTTAGCCTTATGTCTTTTTGTTGATTTGCTTTCATATGCTTCTCCAGAAAACTCTTGCAGTAGCAATCATGTCTCTGAACAACAAATCAATTTGAACAAATTATGCTTTCTCTTTGAATTTGTTGTGGCCCATTACAGAATGCCAAGACTTCTCCAAAAGATTGTGCTGGTCCTTTACTCTCTCCTCATCCGCCATTTGAACATTTTGTATGCTTCCACTACTCTTGCTTTCTTATATGTTTTGTTTAATGGGTATGTAGTCATAGAAATATTTGGCAAATGAATTCCCTCAAGTTTTTTTCCTTTTGGGTTGTTCATTGTCTATGAGTTACAGTGATTGTTGTAGTTTAGGGCTTCCCTTTGCTGACAAGAAAATGTGGGTGAATGCTGATGGTATTTAGATGTTGCATTTGGATTTTAATTTTCCATGCTCTTTTTGTTTTGTTTTGGTTGCAATGCATATGTTTAATGCTCTACACTCAAATTCTCTTGTTGTTTGTTATCGCTATCACTTTTTGTTGTTAGAGTTATGACATTAAATGTTGAAATTTTGGACTAATTTTGAGGTAGTTCAATTTGTTTGAATGCTCCAAATAACTGCTTTTGCAACATTGTGCTTTATTTCGTTCTAGGAGTTTAGCTTCTTTCTTTTGGTAGAATGGAATGTTCTTTAGTGAAAGAAAGAAACAATTGTCTGACATGATAACTAGTTTCTATGCTGAATTATTTGAAAATTTTTTGTAGAAGATGAGAAATTAGGATACGGTGAAAAATGGAAATGAGAATGCTAGCTGTTTTGTTTTTCCTTGCTCTATAGGGACAACACAACTTTTATTGAATTCCATGATCTTTACCAATTATTTTCCTAAAATGCCAGTCCATTGCATCTTCTTCTTCTAAACTTGTTTGAATCCCAAACCATACCTTCTTCATACTGCTTTTGCAACTTTCTCATTTGCTTTAGTTACATGTGGGCAGCCCTCCAAAACAGAACCATCATGAAGAAAATACTTCTTTATAATCATGGCTATAAGGATCAGCGCCGTAATCATGAGCCACATGTCAAGAATGATGATGATCATGGTTGATATTCGCTCATTAAAGATGTGTGGAAAAGTAGTTAGAGATGGTTAGGTTTATCATATCAAATGTATAGGACTCCTAGTAAGTATAATCCCTTATAATTGCCTATCAAACTTTGTTGATCCTCTGTTTTCACCACCAAAACACTTGAATCTTGATGATCCTATCCATGATACTTATGTGGACTAGGAGCAACAAGATCAAATCTTACTGTACTGGATTTTGTCCTCAATTAGCTAGGAAATTCTTCCTGAGCTTGTAGGTTGTTCTACAACATCTGAGGCTTTGATAACTATTCAATGTCTCTTTACTTCCCAGTCGAAAGCCAATATCATGCAACTAAAGTTGCAATTGCAAACATGAAAGAAATCTGATTCCTTAATGGTTGAATATCTCATGAAGAAAAAGAACATCATAGATGTCATCATTCACAAGTTATGTGATGACAGAAGATGACAAAATCATTTCAATCTTAAGTATTAGGCCTTGAGTATGATTCATTTGTCATTCCAAAAATTTTAGTGCCTGGATCCTATTCAATGCTTCCGATTTCAGCTTTATTGCTTATTCATGAGGCTCAAATTGATCAGCATTCACAAGTTGAATTGATGAGTATATGGCAAAGAAAACTAATAATAATGGATAGACTAATTCCCGACTTATCTTCTTCTTGACTTCTCCTTCAACCTTCTCATGAAATTCTCTAACCTTTTCTAACACCTCTGATTTTTGTTTTATAAAGTATACCCACATTTACCTCGAGAAGTCATCAATAAAGCTCACCATACATTGCAGTCCATCAATTCATGCTTGCTTTACTGGACTGAACACATCTTAATGAACCTCGCCTCTATATTTAGTAGCTGATACGTCTTCCCAAACTGGCATCCAGCACATGTCCTGTCTCCTTGAAACTCCAAATAAGGAAGCCCTTTAAGCATTGACTTATATCATCGCCTTTAGTTTATTGTAATGTGCCCCAAATATGCATGCCAAAGATCTGCAGTCTCATTCTTCTGAGTCATATCTACATAAGCTGACTCTGCTGACATCGCGTAGATAGATTCCAACTTTCGCCCTTCCATGATTGGTGTCTTTGATGGCTTAAGATGTCTATATACTTTGACATCTTCTAGACTGAACACCATATAATTTCCTGAGGATGTCAACTATGATATTGACAGCAGATTCTTCTTCATTCTGGGCACACGATAGACATTTTGTAGCTGAACTCAACAGGAGTTGAATTGCAGAACAATTACTGTCTTACAAATGTGAGTGATTAATAGCTTCACATTATTAGCTATGACTGCCATCCGATCCCCCTTCATAATCTGAGACACCTAACAACTTCTTAATCTCCTGTCATATGATTCAAGCATCCAGAATTCAATCATTATCATAATTAACTGCCTTTAGGTTTCATGCTGCGATCAATGTGCCTTCATCAGATTCACAAGTGATGACTCTCTAAGCCATCTCATCTCCATTAAATCTTTAACGTCTTTCTTCTTTCTTGTTGAAGGTGATCTTTGCTTTTGTACGTTTTCCAACAGGCTTGATTACTGTAAATGACATTTGAAAATCCCACCCTTGTTCACTGCTTTCTCTGCATGTAGCAGCTGTCATCAAATTGCCTTAAACATACTCTATGTCTCCTGGATGCTCTGAAATTTTTTGTATCACTGTCTTGAGTGTGTGAAGCTTCCCCTGCATCTAAGCCTAGCTCACAGTGTCATCTAGGATTACACCCTTCCTTTATGGCAGCATTTTGTGTAAGCTGACTTCTTGTTTTATTACTAAATAATGTATTTTCTTCATTTTCCAATGAAACTCTGGCCATTTGTTTTGCTAGAGTTTCTTGGTTGACTAGTATATTTTTTAACTCTAAATGAGTCGATTGTACTCGCCATTCATGTATTGCCATGATAAGTCCACCATATTCAGGTTTTAGACCTCGAATAATTAATCTTTTCATATGATCCTAACGAATTCCAGCTTTAGGATCTAACTCAGATATTTCACAGCATAAATTTTTAATTTTCATAAGGTATTCACTAATGGACATACCTCCTTTGGTGGTGTCTATCAACTTATTCTCTAAGAACTGCAGCCGGGTATCGTTATTCATTGAAAATAATGTTTAAAAGGATCCCAAGTAGTCTTGAGTGTTTCCGCATCTTTGATATACCGTAGCATGCAGCTCTCTGTCAATGGTAACCTTGAGCACGAACATAGCTTTGCCAGCTTTGATCCTCCATTTTTCAAGTTCTTTAACTCTTCAAGTGGAGGTATTGAAGCCTCACTTCCACCGACTACTCTCTATAAATCCTGCACCTCAAGCTATGTTTCCATAATTCTCCCTTGTCTCAAATATTCTCGAAAGCTGGTGCAATTTCTTTATGTCCAGAATTGTCATTTTCATTCATCCAAAGTCAGTCTTTAAAGCTTCTCCAATGCTTAATCAATTTCATGTGTCTGGAGATTTCAATCATTTAATGTCTTCTATATCTTTTGAAGCTTCTTTCGAATGAGCTGTTAAATATTCATTGTTCTAGTAGATTTTATTGTTTTCTTGAAGTTTTTGGAACTTTATGGAGTAGGTGTTTAACTTCAATAGAGTTGAATCTGGACATTGAATTTAAGATAGAAAACAAAAGTATCAAAGAGAAAGAAGTAGAATGCAGAAGTAAGTTTTGAGTCATTGAGACACAAGTCGGTGAATTTAAACTCTTTAAAACAAAGATGGATTTCTAAACCAAAGCAGAGACCTTTGTTTTCTCTGCGTTGTTTTTAAAAGAAAAGTTGTAGTTCACCAAAGAAGGTTGAATAACATATATATGGAAATTGAAAAGACTATCCTACCTTAGACGAAATACAAGTAGAATGGAAATTCTTTGGCTAGAAAGCTATTTAGAGAAAGATGAAAATGGTGGTATTGGTTATAACATGTAACGCCAACTTATAAATCTTTTAAGACAAGTAGACAACACACACAACCTAAATGTCAAACTTCTATCATAAGCTTCACTATTGGTTGGATAATTGGTTAGGTGAACTCCTACCTAAATTGGTCAGGCCCATAGTTTTCTTGATGCAATAATGTTTGATTGTTATTTTGACATTTCTTGCATCCACCATCTCTTTTTTGGAACTGTCATCCATAGATTTGTATTCTAATTGAAAATACAATTATTGTAATTACAAACTCTAAGGATACTTTTATTTAAATAGGTTCTTTTGGTATAGTTTCTTCTAAAGTGCTATTCATTTTTTTAACTAGCTTCTACTTTGGTTTCTTGGGGTAAGCAAATTTGGAAAGTTTAGTCCCTTTTTCACAGTATACTCTATTACAACACCATTTTCCACAATAACTTACCTTTAGAGAATAATTAACACAAACTTGGGTTCCTTTTTTCCTTCATGTTGCAGGTTTTGCTTTGCTAGTTAGGCAATGGCGGACAAATTGTGTTGGTCTTGTTCTTGTGCTCTTTTGCTAGTATTTTTGGCATTTGTAACTTTAGATTTCTCTTTGGATGTTACTAGATTCTTTATCAGGCTATCACATTTACTTTTGGTTCCTAATCTCTTCCCTTTGAATGGCAGCAATAGCTTCAATTCATTGGTCTTTGTGGTATGCTAGAAATGAGATTATTCTTATGACACTCCAAGTCGTTCTAGCTGTGGTGGTATTTTCAGGCATGTCATGGTTTGTCACTTTGTCACAGGTTGCTTTGAAACTCCTTCAGGGACTATGTTGGCATTTGAAGTCAGAGTAAGTTTTGGATTTAATGAGACTCTTATCTTGGTAACTTGGCATTTTTTGGCTTTCTATAAAGGTTGTCTCTTTTCTTTGTTCCATGCAGACTTTTGTGTCACCTATTTATCATGAAGGCAATCAAGTTGGGGCTCATTCACATTGTCATGGTCTTTCTTCAAATGTTGACTTTAGTGCTCTTCTTGTCTACATTTTTGTTATCTTGTTGAAAATTGATTATTATGTACATTTTTAATATTTTTCATGGCTTGTAGGGGTTGTTTATCCCCTATAACTCTATGTACTTTTCTTTTCTTGACTTTAATAAATTGGTTAGTTGATGGAGTGATCTGCACATGATTTAAGGTTTTGTGGGGTGCCAACCTAGTTGGGATGTCACAATCCTTATGATGCAAAACTCCGTCAATTTGATCTCTTCATAAAAACAAGATGGCTAGTGGTTGTAGGATACATATATTTGTAATTTATCATTTAAGTTATGCTAAAGAGAACCAAAAAAAAAAAAAAATGTTTTCATGTTATTAAACATAGTAGTTTTTCCTTGTTGTTGTTGTTGTTGTTGTTGTTGTAAGATCTTTATGGGCAAGTAGTTAGATAAGATTCGATAGGAAATATTTATTTGACAATGCTTAAAAATGCCATAAGTCCATCGTGAATAAATTGTGCTTAAAATCAAATAATGGTTTTTGAACTCTCCTTATTAATAAATACTCTCCATTGGCAGCAATGTAATTCAAGTGATTAATTAAAAAATATTGAACTTCATATAATTTGAGCAGGAGAAAGGACATGTTGCCTCGACTATCGAGTGCTACATCAAACAACATAGTGTCTCTGGGGAAGAGGTAGTTAAATTGTTTAGCGAACAAGTTGAAAATGCATGGATAGATATGAACAAGGAGCTCTTAAACAACTATTGTTTTGGCACCTTTGCTCAAACAAGTTCTTGATCTTGCAAGGGTAATGGGTCTTCTATACAAGGAATATGATTGCTACGCGAATGCTTATCTCATTAATGACCAAGTTGCATCCCTTGCTCATTAGAATACTTGTGTTAATTCTACTATTTTACACTATGGACTTATAGTTCAAGATTTGTAATTTTGTAAATGAAGTATTTTCCCCATTTTTTAAACCATAAAAATAATTATGAATTTAAAAAGTTTTCAAAACTTTTTTAGAAGTGCTATCTAACTTTTTATTATATTTATAAAAACCTCACTAAAGAGTTAGGATTCTTTACTAACTTTTTTTCTTGTTAGATTTTTTTATAATATAATAATACATCAGTACAAAAAATAATGGAAAACTAAAATTGTTATATTTTTCTCTCACTTGCATCATTCAATCTTCAATCTTATAAAAAAATCTGGTAAAAACAGAATCTTTGCTCTTTGTGAACACCCCAATTTTGGGAGGCACCAAAATGGCGTAAGACAGGAAAATTAGACATCCAATCTGATAGTACTGCAAATGAGGCAACCATTAGGTGAGCCTCTGTGTAGTTCAAGTATGGGCCCGAAGGGTTTTTCAGTCGTCAGATCTTGAAGTTGGGGCCGAATAGGTCCAAATGAACCTATCCATCCCAAGCAAGTTTATAAAGTACATTTTGGATTGTTTTTATCCCAAATATTTTGAGTATTTTCTAAAAATGCTTTTTTAGATAATACTTCAAATGATATATTTTTTTAAAGTTATCTTTTAACATTTTTCTTATGAAGTATAACCATGCCTTTTTCTTTTCTTTCTTTCTTTTTTTTTTTTTTTAAGATCATGTTTCATTTTTTTCTCTCTCATACATCATTCAAACTTAGAGGGTGTACTTAGTTTAGAATTTATTTATGTTTGAATTTTTTTTTTTAATAATAGATTTTGATGGAATTCATAGATTCTATAAACTTTATATTGATTCTGTTAAAATTCTTTGTGAAATCTAAAGAAATTTTTAAGAGAATGATAAGATTTATTATAAACTTTTTTTTTTTTTCCATAATAAACATTATAAAATCCATCTAAATCCACTCAAATCCATTATTTAAATAATATCCCTGAAGTCAATAACTTCTTTTTGATACACCCAAATTTCATTAAATTTTATATAAATATAAATTCAATGCATCTAAATTTCATTGGATTGCTTACAAACCCTAATTAAATACATCTATATTTCAATGAAATTCATTCAAATTTAGATTGAATACATCTAAATATTTAAAATATTTTAAATTTCAATAAATTCTAAATTGAATATACCTTCCTTTTATAAAAAGTCTAGAAGAAACAAGAAGTTGGGAGAGAATCCATCTAAATCCACTCAAATCCATTATTTAAATAATATCCCTGAAGTCAATAACTTTTTTTCGACACACCCAGATTTCATTAAATTTTATATAAATATAAATTAAATGCATCTAAATTTCATTGGATTTCATACAAACCTTGATTAAACATATCTATATTTCAATGAAATCCATTCAAATTTAGATTGAATACATCTAAATATTTAAAATATTTTAAATTTCAATAAATTTTAAATTGAATATACCCTCCTTTTATAAAAAGCCTAGAAAAAACAAGAAGTTGGGAGAAAATTAAAAAAAAAAAAAAAAAAAAAAAACACTAAAAACAAGGATTTTGATTCTTTTTAGTTATATCAAAAGTACTTCTAAATATGTAAAAATATACTTAATATTTTACTTGTGAAGTTGACGTAAAACCTAGATTGAGAATCACTTCACTTTTTAGAAAATAAAAGTGAATACCACAAGTGTCTCCATTGAATTATCAAAAAAGTTAATAAATGTACTTAATTAAATTATACAAAAATTATATTGGAGCTTTGATGACTTTTTTAAGAAATTCATTATTGATCCACACATTGAGAATATGTATATATATACTCCCAAAATTCATAATATATATTTCACAAATTTTTAGTTAACAAAATTTCAAATTTTTAGTAACACATTATATTTTACACGTTCTGAGATCATTTATTAGTTACTCAAATTTGGTGTGATTTCCACTTTATGTATACACTTCAAATATTTTAGTCCACAAATTTACTTGCACATTTTTAATTTAATATTTACTTTACATATATAATAAAAAAATATCAATAAATAAGCATGTGTAATGAACTATTTGTTTGTATTCAAGGGATTCTTTCTCAGCAATAGAAGTCAATTTCAAGTATTGTGCAAGTGGCAACCAATCTTTAGGTGATGGGTCTTTCAAAATTGGCTTTGAAGTTACATTCTTTGGTCCAAAAACTTATCCAAAACAGGCCACGCTCACACATGAAATTTAAGTATCTTTACAATGAAGAGAAAAAAGTTAGGTTTTTATTGAAATTGACCTTTTTTTGAAGTCCCTTTTGAAAAATAACCCTTTTTTTCTTTCTTTCTTTTTTTTTTTTTTTAATCTTTGCAGCATGACTTGTTTGGGATAAAAATATCCTTAATAGTGCAGCTAATTACCACTGACCCACAGTTTTTCACCCGTGACCCACCCCAAATGTCACTTACAATAACTCTTTCCCTTTTAAACTTTTTTCTCTCATTCTTTCTAAAAATCCATAACCCACCGACATTCTCATCTCTTCTCCATCTAGCTACTGTGGTGCTCTCACTACTAATTGTTAGCTCTCCTCCACCAACCTATCGTTTCACTGCTCTCTCTACTAGAAACCCGAAACTGACAGAAGAAGCAAGACAAAGTTGAAGGAAGAAGAAGGAAGAAGTTGGAGGAAAAAGCAAAAGATAGAAGCATAGTGGGAGGTGTGGCAGCCAACCACAAACTCCACAATAAGAACGTTATTCTCGTACTCTTTATGGGGGATGTTCTACCAGGACTCAACTTGTTTATGGGGTGTTTTTATTTTAATAGCTTTTGCAATTGTAGGTTTTTTGTAGCATAAACATTTTGATGTGGTTATTAGAATTTTTGATTTGTGCTTTGAATTTTGTAAACGATTCGATTCATGGTGTGTAATATGAGTATTGTGAACAGTGGATTCAAGGTAGGATTCCTAACCACCAGATTGCCAGCTTATAGGTTAGGAATCCCAACCTCTAAGGGTGGGATTCTCAACCACCAGGTTGGGATGGTTGAGAATCCCAATCTTCAGGGTGAGATTCTTAACCATCAAGTTGGGAATTCCAACCTCTAAAGGTGAGATTCTTAACACCAGGTTGGCATTTCCAACCTTTAGGGTAAGATTCTCAACCTGGTTGGGAATCCTACCCCTTAAGGTAAGATTCTCCACCATCAGGTTGGGAATTCTAACCCCCAAGGTGGGATTACCAACCATCAGGTAAGGATTCCCAAGTCGCAAGGTGGGATTCTCAACATATAAGTTAAGAACCTAACCTCTCGGGGTGGGATTCCTAACCATCAAGTTGGGAATCTTAACCTTCAGGGTGGGATTCCCAACCACCAAGTTAGGAATCCTAACCTTTAAGGGTGAAATTCCTAACCATTGGCAGTCCCAACCTTTAGGGTGGTTGGAAATCCCAACTCCCAAGGTGAGATTCCTAACCTTCAGGGTAAGATTATCAACCATCAGGTTAGGAATCCCATCTTGAAGGTCAATATCCTAACCTAGGTTGAAAATCTCAATTGGAGACCCAACTTTAGGTTGAGAACTTTAGCCTGCGTTGGGAATTGCGAACCTATGTTGAGATGCCTAGTTTGGGCCTAAAGTCTCCCAAGTCTAGGGTTGATTCCCAACTTTCAGGTTAGGAATCCCAATTGAGGTTGAGGTTGAGGTTGCATCTTAGCATTTAGTTTAGGACTCGAAGCCTTCAAGTTGAGATTTGTAATTTCGTTTTTCAATCCCAACCTCAATCAAGGTTGATTCCCAACTTGGAAGTTAGAATTCTCGACCTCTGTAGGTTTGGAGTTCTAACCTCCAGGTTTTCTGCAACCAGAATTCCAACTTCTAAGTTAAGAAAGTGTCAATCTGGTGGTTAGGTTGAGAATCCCAACTTTCCCATTGTGATATGTTATTCTTCATGTAGACCAAACTTGGAGGTTGGCATTCTCAACCCATTAAGTGTAGAAGCCATAGGTATATATGGAATCCCAACCTAGGGGGTTTTTAGTTTGGTGTCTACTTTTGTTAGGGTTTTGGTTATGGATATGACTTTTTGAAGTTCTCCTTTAAGAAAAGAATACTACTCATATTATTAAAATTGAAATAAACAAATTACTGTAAACCTTTATGTGTCAACATAGTTGTGTCCATGTGTTGTGCTAATTACATTGGTTATAATAAAACCTAATGAGAAACGACATACTATTTGGCGTTTGCTTATACTGTCTGATGATGTCTAAAAATAGCCCTCTTTCTTCTGTGTATGGTTACTGTAATTATTAAGGTAATAAAATTGCTGAAGGATGTCATTGTTCTATCCTTTCATTCTTTAATTGTGATCATTCATTGAACGTTTTTCTTCCAATCTTTCTAGAAATTGGTAAGAGAAAAATTTGATGCAGAATCTTTACTTGTGTACATGGTGATCACCGAGAACTGAAAATGGTAAAAGATGGCGGTGGGATGTTTCAGTGATAAGGGTGTGAAACTGAATGCTGAATGTATCTCGAAGTTTGAGTAATTTATGGTTGTATAGCAACTTGCTACGTAACACCCAGGTTGTTGCTCTGCACATGGATAATCTATTTTGGAGTTTCTTGATTGTTGAGGTTGTTGCATGCTCTTTGTTTGCTGGTTAAATTGTTTATGGTTTGTAATGTTAGAATTTGGTGGAGGAGAAGAACAAATAGGCGAAGGAACTGGAGGAAAATATTGCTGTTGCTTTCACTGCAAATAACAAGATGGGAAAAGCATTGATGGCAAAATGTAAAACCCTGAAAGAGGAAAATGACACGATTGGTCGTCAAAATGAGGAAGGAGAGGTAATGCTTCTGTGTTATCTTGATATTTATGCAATGATTTTGTACTTGTTTTCTCTTTAGCTTAAAGCTTGGTTCTTTCATGGATTTGTTTATTTATTTATCCGGGTTTCCTTTGTGTATGGCATGCAGCATGCTTATTTATATGCAAAATCACAGTGCCTGTTTTGAAGGGAGAAAAGAGAGAGCGGAGGGGAAAGAGGGTTGGTTGGATGTGTGATTTATAGTGAGATTGTTGAATGCTTAAACTTGTGTTTTTCTACACTCCAGTTTCTTTGTGTGGCTTTAAATATTGTTACTATGCATATAACCCTGCCATGTTTGCATTGCTTTTTCTTAGTTAACATTATAGAAATTTTATTACTTTGTTATATGAGTATGCACTCTGATTTAATCTTTACAATCATGTAGAATAGATTTCATTTTACTATTTCTTTTATTTTTTCTTTTGAAATAATTTCTTTTATTTTTTCCTAAAAGCCATTATTTCTTCAGACATTTTTCCTTGTATCAATATATGTCTTATTTATATTCTTTTCTGATTATTGGTGTGCAGACACATCAACTACAGTTGAATCTTGCTTTGCAGAAATCTCAAAGTGCAGAACTTAGAAATCAATTTGAAGGTTAGTGACACATATATTATTTGTCATATTTGTCAGCATCTTTTCCCAAAAATGAGACATTTTTACTAGCTTTTATGGGCCCTTTTACAAGGAGGAAACTTTGGGTTACTATTTATCTTGATTCTTGACTTCTCATCTGTTGTGGAGTTAATGTGATTGTTATAGTATAAATTTAATTTTTCAATCAATGTTGATCCTATTTGTGGTGTTGCACACAGGCCTGTACAAACATATGTAGGGGCTAACAGATGATGTGGATAGATTAAATGAAATGGTTTTCTTCTCATTTTTTTATATTAATGTATTAATTGGTCTGAAGGATAGAATCATTATGCCACCTAAAAGCTTTGTTTTTATTCTCTCAGAAAAACTTAGGATTCTCTTGGACCATTCACTGAATTTCGATCTACTAGAAAGCATGGGTTGGAAAGAGGTAAAATTACATCACTTTTTTTTTTTTGTTAATGTTTTATGCACTCCTTTTCTAAAAGATTATATAAGTCAAGATCCCATTATTAGAAACCAAGTCTAGCGAGATCATCACTAGCAAATTTATGTAATGATTTTGTGAAAGTATGACTTAACTCTGCAGCGTAACCCATGATTTTATGAAGGTTTTGTATAATTAAAAATGTGACTATGTGTTATTCGGTTTGGGGTTGATGACTAGTCAGGAAAATTTTTAATGGATGAGATAGTCCTACTGTTTAATGGCCAAACATGAATTTTAAGTTGATTTGAAGCCTCATATCCTTTCTATTCTAAAATGTGTGTAGGGTGAGGCGCTTGTTAATACAACAAACGGATTGATCGAACCTATACAAGCAATTGGAAACATTGGCAATGTTGGGTTGGGATGGCCTCAAGGAAGAACAAAGCATAAATAAATCATCCAAGAACTGTCTCGTCTAAATTTATGACGGTCAGTATGGCCCTACATTATTATTTGAGTGTTAATGTTCTAGTTTTGCTTTCAAATGAATTATGGATTTTTGTTGCTGTCTTGGTTCTAAATTATGACCTTTACACAGACGTTATATGTATATAGAAACACCTAGATTGAGCAATGACTTTTTTAATCTCTAGCATGCTTGCCTAATATTGTCATTTGCCAAATCCCCATTCTGTTTGAATAAAAATTGAACACATAGCGAGTGGTTATCAGAGCGAGAGCTTTGATATCTATGCACATGCAAGTACTTTGAAATTTTGTGTTGGCTCAAATGGACAATGGTCTAAAATGAGTACCAAAACTATGTCCAGTGTGTTTTTGATTTATTTGTCAGCTAGGGCTCGTTTGAATGGTAACCACCATTGTTATCTCTATCCACGAAAAAGGTGGAAAAACAAGTGTTGATCTTTCTATCCTAACATAAGCCAGGATTATTCCAAACATTTTGCAATAGAATGATAATTTGATATTGAAATCTCATTTGGTGATTCTCTGCTAAAAAGCATTGTTTCTAAAAGTTCGTGGTAGTTTTCTAGTTGTTGCTTCAGTCTAGGCATGGGAACATTCGAATTATTTTCATGTTTTTTGAAATTTTTGCTATAAAGAGGTCAGGGATGGGAATAGGATTGCTTTTCTTGATTGTAGTGTGATGTTCTTAGAGGATTTTAATGTTGAGCTTCCATGTTTTGTTTCTAAAACTATATTTGTTTCTCCAACATTTTTTTAAACCTTGTTTCATCTATTTACTTGCAGGAGTAGGACTTACCAATGGAACATTTGTAGGTCAGTTTATCTATTTGCACCTCACTTGTTTGATTTCTTTTTTTGCTCCAAGAGTTCTGATAAATTTTTAAACCTTATATAATGCATGTTTTGCTAAATAAATTTTGTAAATGAACAGCAAAGTAGTTCTGTTCTTTAAAGGGAATTTTTTTTTTTTAATTATTGCGTTAAAATTAGCTTCAATTTGAAAAATAGCATTATTGCATTCTTTATTTGCAAATTATAATTCGTAATTTGTGATGTTGCCAAAAAAAACTTGTTTGAACCCAAACCCAACCATGTTCAAATGCAAATGTCCATTAAAATAAATTATATGTCATAAATCATGATTCAAATTCAAACCTAAACTCACATATTCTTACACTAAACAATCAAACTAGCACTCTATCATACCAAACTCACAGCTATTGAGATGGGTTATCGGTGGCATAGTATCGGTCGACGACAAGCAATGGTTTCCTATCAACAGCAAGAGAGTGGAGAACCAATGGTCCGATGGCAGTGCAACATGTAAACAAAGGATGTGTGGTAACGTGCGAATCTGATAGCGACAACAAATCAAAGAAAAAAAAATAGAGAGAAAATAAAAGAAGTACAAGAACAAAATCAGAGGAAGAAGAAAAGAGAAGAGGAAGATCTCACTGTTATTTAATGCATTTGAAATTTTCCTAAATTGTGGAATTTAATGCATTGAGAGAATAATTCCTAAAATCTAGGAATTAAATACACCAAGATATGGATCCCACAAATAAGGAAAGTCAATATTTCTCTATTTTGGCAATTGAGGAATTAGGAAATTTATTATTTCTTTATTTTGGTAAAAGAAGAATCTGGAAGCTCAATCTTTGTTCACTTAGGCAGTTGAAAGATTTGAGGAGATATATTAGGAAATCAATTAATGCTAATTAATGAGGGAATGCCTAAAGGTGCCTATATAAAAGCCTCTCCTCTCATTGTTTTGAGGTATCCTAGAATTGAAAGAAAAAGAGTGGTGTAACTCTTGGTGAGATTCTTCTTGAGTGTTTGGAGAACTATTATTCTCTTGGGTGTATTCGGGATCTAGGGTGTGAGGATTTGAGTGTTTGAGTGCTTGTAAATACTTATTGTAATTTTTTCTCCCTATAGTGAAGATCTACAGCAGCTCCGTGGACGTAGCCATATTTGGGTGAACCACATAAATCTTGTGTTGTTTTTCGTCTAATTTATTTTCTTTATTATTTCCGCATTATTTTTATCGCTTTATTAATATGGTGTTTTTGGGAGGTCTATTCTCTAACAACTGGTATCAGAGCTCAGGTCGTGACTTCTACAAATTTTCTGGTGGGGATACTATTCACGTGAATAGTGATTTCGGTCAGGGTACTATTCACGTGAATAGTAATTCGTGAATAGTGTTTTTTCGGGTGGAATTTTTTTTTCTTTTGTAGAAGTCTTGAGGAACTAGATTTGAGTGGAAGCAATAACAGCAAACAAAGGAAAGAGTATCAAAATTGAGAAGTTTAATGGTAAAGATTTTAGCTTCTAGAAGATGCAGATCGAAGATTATTTATATCAGAAGGGCATGCATTTGCCGCTTATGGGAGAAAAACCAAAAGATATGAAGGATGAAGATTGGGCTTTACTTGACAGGCAAGCGCTTGGTATTATCAGCTTGACGTTATCTCGCAATGTCACTTTTAATATAGCGAAGGAGAAGACCACTGCAGGTCTGATGGCGGCTCTCTCTGACATGTATGAGAAGCCATCCGCTTCAAATAAAGTGCACTTGATGAGGCAGTTGTTCAATTTACGAATGACGGAAGGCGTGTCAGTGGCAGCTCACATCAACGAATTTAGTACAATCACAACGCAACTAAGTTCGGTGGAAATTGAGTTCGATGATGAAGTTCGAGCATTAATCCTTCTATCCTCTCTACCGGAAAGCTGGAATGCAATGGTGACGGCAGTGAGTAATTCTTCTGGGAGTAAGAAGATGATATTCAGAGATATTCGAGATCTAATTCTGAGCGAAGAGATACGCAGGAGAGAATTAGGAGAAACATCAAGTTCTGCCTTAAACACCGAATCCAGAGGTAGGTCCACTAAAAGAAACTCAAATCAAAGCAGATCCAAATCAAGACGGAGTAAGTCTAGATCTGGGAAGAAAGAGTACAGCTGTTGGAATTGCGGCAAGAATGGTCACTTAAAAAAGGATTGTAAAGCACTGAAGAAGAACAATGGTAGTGCAAAGGAATCTGCTAATGTGACTGAAGAAAATAGAGATGCTTTAGTTTTAAGTGTCAACAGTTCAATTGAATCCTGGATTTTGGATTCTGGGGCATCGTTTCACTGTACCTCGCATCGGGAAATCATTGAAAATTTTGTTAGTGGTGATTTTGGGAAGGTTCATTTGGTTGATGATGAGACCTTGAAGATTACGAGGAAAGACGATATCCAAGTGAGGTTGCCTAATCAGACTGTATGGAAGTTGAAGGATGTGAGATTCATTCCTGGTCTAAAAAGGAACTTAATCTCGGTAGGTCAACTTGATCAAGAAGGCTATTGTACAACCTTTGCAGGTGATGCATGGAAGATCACCAAGGGAGCTATGGTCATAGCTCGTGGAAAGAAGAGCGGTACTCTTTATGTTACATCTAACATGGAGAATATTTTAGCAACTGCAGAATCAGATGACAAGTCAAAAATCTGGCACCAGAGGCTCGGTCATATGAGCGAGAAAGGTATGAAGGTTCTTGTTTCAAAGAGGAAGTTGTCAGATCTGAAGTTTGTAGACATTGGTCTATGCGAGGACTGCATTTTCGGTAAACAGAAAAGGGTTAGTTTCTCAAAGATTGGCAATCCACCTAAGGCAGGAAAGTTAGAGCTGGTTCACACAGATGTATGGGGTCCATCACCAGTTCCATCTATTGGAAGCTCATTGTACTACGTCACCTTCATTGATGACTCTACAAGAAAGGTATGGGTTTATTTTCTGAAGAAGAAATCTAAGGTTTGTGATGTGTTCAGAAAATGGAAAGCCATGGTAGAGAACGAGACAGGCTTGAAAGTAAAGCGGTTGAGGTCCGACAATGGAGGAGAGTACAGAGACGAGAAGCTTAAAGAGTTTTGCGCAACCAGTGGTATTAAACTGGAAAAGACTGTTCCAAAGACACCTCAACAGAATGGTGTAGCAGAGCGCATGAATAGAACTCTGAATGAACGTGCCAGAAGTATGAGAATACAAGCAGGCTTACCCAAGATGTTTTGGGCTGAAGCAGTCAACACAGCGGCCTACCTTATTAATCGTGAGCCCTCAGTACCTCTCAGAGAAAAGTTACCTGAGGAAGTATGGACCGGTAAAGAGGTAAATTTTTCATATTTGAGAGTATTCGGTTGTATTTCTTATGTTCATATTGATTCATCTGAAAGGAGCAAGCTGGATTCAAAGTCCAAAAAGTGTGCTTTTATTGGTTATGGCATTGATGAGTTTGACTATCGATTTTGGGATATTGAAAATCGAAAAATCATCAGAAGCAGGGATGTCATTTTCAATGAGAAAGTAATGTACAAAGACAGATTATCTGCAGAATCTATTGATGCCAAAGTTGAAGCTGAAACAAAGGAGTTTGTTGAGTTTGAGGAAAACTCTGGAAAGAAAGTGCAATCAAGGGACCGGTAGAGTCCTGAAAATGAAGTCTCTCTACAAGAACCATGCACTCCTACAGTAGAAGTGAGACGCTCCTCTAGAATTTCTAAACCAGTACAACGCTATTCACCTTCTTTGCATTACTTGTTGTTGACTGACAATGGAGAACCGGAGTGTTATGAAGAAGCAATTCAGGTTGAAGATTCGGTCAAGTGGGAGTCTGCCATGAAAGATGAGATGGACTCGTTGATGTCAAATCAGACATGGGAACTGACTGAATTACCAGAAGGGAAGAAAGCTTTACATAACAAGTGGGTTTTCAGGATCAAAGAAGAACATGATGGAAGCAAGCGTTACAAAGCTAGATTGGTGGTTAAAGGATTTCAGCAAAAAGAGGGCATCGACTACATTGAGATTTTCTCTCCAGTAGTGAAACTGACGACGATCAGGTTGGTGCTAAAAATGGTAGCTGCAGAAAATTTACATCTTGAGCAGTTAGATGTAAAGACTGCGTTCCTTCATGGTGATTTGGAGGAAGAGATATATATGAAGCAACCAGAAGGCTTCATGGTAGCAGGCAAAGAAAGCATGGTGTGTAAGCTGAAGAAGAGTTTGTATGGTCTGAAATAGGCTCCAAGACAACGGTACAAGAAGTTCGATAGCTTCATGGGTAACAACGATTTTACAAGATGTTAAGCAGATCATTGTTGTTATATTAAGCTGTTTGACAATAGCTTTATTATTCTACTGTTGTATGTAGATGATATGCTCATTGCAGGTTCTGATATGCAAGAAATAAATAACTTAAAGTGGGAATTGTCAAAGCAGTTTGCAATGAAAGATATGGGTGCTACAAAGCAGATTCTTGGAATGAGGATTACCAGAGACAGGGCAGCAGGAACTTTGTTACTGTCACAGGCAGAGTATGTCAATAAAGTGGTCTCTAGGTTCAACATGCAGAATACTAAACCAGTAAGCATTCCATTGGGTGCCCATTTCAAACTTTCCAAAGAGAATTCACCTAAGACTGAGGAAGAACGTGATCACATGAGAAATGTTCCTTATGCCTCAGCCATTGGAAGTTTGATGTATGCCATGGTTTGTACCAGACCAGATATTGCACAAGCAGTGGGAGTGGTGAGTAGGTACATGAACAATCCTGGCAAGATACATTGGGAAGCAGTTAAATGGATCCTCATATATCTGCGAAGTACTACAAGAATGGCACTCTGTTTTAAAAGTGGAGATATGAAACTAGAAGGCTTTGTTGATGCTGACTTAGCCGGAGATGTCGACAAAAGAAAGAGCACTACAGGGTACGTGTTTACTCTGGGAGGAACCGCGGTGAGTTGGGCTTCCCAACTGCAGAAAGTTATAGCTCTCTCCACTACCGAGGCGGAATATATTGCAGTTACAGAAGCCAGTAAGGAGATGATTTGGCTTCAAGGTTTCTTGGAAGAATTGAAAAAGAAACAGAAGGGCAATGTTCTTTATTCCGATAGTCAAAGTGCAATCCACTTAGCAAGAAATCCGTCTTCCCATGCAAGGACAAAGCATATTCAGACAAAATATCATTTTATTCGGTCTCTTCTGGAAGACAAAGTTTTAAAACTTGAGAAGATTCATGGAAGTGAAAACCCTGCAGATATGCTGACGAAGACGGTGACGATCGACAAACTGAAACTGTGCTCAGCTTCAGTTGGCCTGCAAGAATAGTAAGGGAGTGATGAGCTGTTGCATTGATTGTGTGAAGACATGACTAAAGTAAGTCTTCAAGTGGGAGATTGTTATTTAATGCATTTGAGATTTTCCTAAATTGTGGAATTTAATGCATTGAGAGAATAATTCCTAAAATCTAGGAATTAAATACACCAAGATATAGATCCCACAAATAAGGAAAGTCAATATTTCTCTATTTTGGCAATTGAGAAATTAGGAAATTGATTATTTCTTTATTTTGGCAAAAGAATAATCTGGAAACTCAATCTTTATTCACTTAGGCAGTTGAAAGATTTGAGGAGATATATTAGGAAATCCATTAATGCTAATTAATGAGGGGATGCCTAAAGGTGCCTATATAAAAGCCTCTCCTCTCATTGTTTTGAGGTATCCTAGAATTGAGAAAAAAATGAGTGGTGTAGCTCTTGGTGAGATTCTTCTTGAGTGTTTGGAGAACTATTATTCTCTTGGGTGTATTCGGGATCTAGGGTGTGAGGATTTGAGTGTTTGAGTGCTTGTAAATACTTATTGTAATTTTTTTCTCCCTATAGTGAAAATCTGCAGCAGCTCCATGGACGTAGCTATATTTGGGTGAACCACGTAAATCTTGTGTTGTTTTCGTCTAATTTATTTTCTTTATTATTTCCGCATTATTTTTATCGCTTTATTAATCTGGTATTTTTGGGAGGTCTATTCCCTAACACTCACCTAGCGGTGAATGACTGTCGACAGCATTGTGGTGGAGAGAGGTTGGCATCTCTAATGGCTGAGGATTGATAATGAGAAATGAAGGGTAGAAAGACTTTCAGCTTATGAAGCAAACACTTTCATTAAGGGCATTTTTGTCCATTCAATGTCTTTTTTGTAAGGATGGATAAAAAAGGGTCATTGTTGGAGTTCACCTCTCCAAATGGGTTATTTTATGCATTTTCTCAAAATGTTAAAAGTGCACCACATGGCATTTGGGCCCTTCTTGGGTACATGACTTGAAAAGTCTTTAGATATTTATGTTTTTTGTTTTTTTTTTTTTCCTTTCGGATATTCCTTTACTTTTGTTTTTCAAAATTTTGGATGTTTATGCAAAACAATAATAATAATAATAAATAAATAATTCAAAAGGCATTGGCTATGTGATTCTTTTTTTTTTTTTTTAATTAAGATATAGTTTTGAGTTCGAAAGAAAAAAAATATAGATATTCCATACGCTTCAAAAAAAAATTAAAAGTATTTTTTTTTTCATTTTGTTTTACTTTTTATACATTGAGGTGTATTTTAGAAGTATAATAAGAAATTGTTTCTAGATATACTGCATTTTATAATCAGCAACCGTTGTTAAAATTCTAGATAAAATTTAAGTTACTTTTGACCCAAAAAAAAAAAAACCAATCTCATATTTCATAAATAAATCCATTTTGTTCTACATTTTAGATTGTACAATAGTTTCTAAACACCTTTTTTTTAAAAAAAAAAAAAAAAAAAAAAACTAATTTTTATTTAAAAATTGATAATAACAATATTAGTGGAAATCCTATGTCAGCTCATTGGTAAGTGAGTTATTTTATATGGAAGAGGTAGAAGTCTCAAGGATAAGCATGTCTCGCCTTTTAGCAATTAGATAAGAACACTTTACGCAATTATGATTAGGTCTCAATTATATCATTCTCCATTTACATTAAACTATTCTAATTAGATTCACTATGAAGAATTAAAAAAATCTAATCTAATGACTGAAAAATTAGTTTATGGAAACATTGATTTACAAACTTCTCTTTATCTCAATCCTAGGTGGTATCATATTATAGATCTAATTATAAAGGACAAGTTTTGACACATCCTAATGACTCATGGATAAGATGGAAACTCAAAGCAGTTTTAATGGATTATGATAGTGGAGTTTAACAAAATTAATAAAGCAGGTTGTGTTTCGATTGACATAAACATAAATAGATACATTATATAAACAGTATACAAAATATTATTGGTGTGTTTACTTGATAAATTAGAGAATAGAAATAAGTAATGGGTATCATTGTTAGTGTTTATTTGCTTTAAAGTAATTTAGGGAATGAAAATAAGTCTCACACAAATATGAGGTTGTGGAATGAGATTGTCATTCCTCTCACCTCACTTAGGATTCTTATTTTCATTTCCTTTTAAATATTAAAAAGTCATTTATACCCTATTTTAAAAAATGGATATTAAAAATAATGTGAGAAAAGCCTACTTTATATTTATCAATGATGAGGTAGATAGAATTAACTTATTAATAAAAAAAAAACCATTATTATTATTAAAAAATAGTTTAATAAACATAATATTATTGTTGTGTAATATAAACGCAATAACAAAACAAGAAGAAGGGAGAAAACATAGAAAATTATAATAGCTCAACAATGTGTCTATGCCCACTTTGTATGACACAAAAACTTCCATTATCTTTTCAATAGGACTACAACAGTATTTATATCAAAGCCCTAAACCTGAAAATATCCTTACAAATACCATACTGTACAAAACTAGCCTCATACAGTTACAGACCACGCACACATACACACGCACATGTATATATGAGCCATAGAATTGATAATTTTCACCTTAGTGAAAATAGCCCCTTAAGAGAAAAATAGCTCCACTTGATACAAGAATAAGTTGAGGGGTGTCTCCTTTCTAGCCCTTAAAAACATTGATCAAGTTCAAGTAGTAGCAGTGCTTGAACTTGTTTGCAGTAATGGTCTTTGCCAACATGTCCACTGCATTTTTTAAAGTGTGCACTTTCTAAAGGTCTAAGTCACATGAACCAATCAACTCTTTAATCTTGTGAAATCTTACATCTATATGCTTGGTATTTGCATGATGCACCTGATTCTTTGCCAAGCAAATGACACTTCGATTATTACAATGCACTTGAACTTCACCTTGCTGAACTCCCATCTTTTTTACTAGCCCTGTAATCCACAATGTTTCCTTAATAGCCCCAGCAATTATCATGTACTCCACTTCAATCATGGATAAAGCTACTATAGACTATAACCTAGACCTTCAACAAATAGGTCCTCACATAAGAGTGAAAACATGTCTTGTAGTAGAGCTCCTATTATTAAGATTCCATGCATAATTTGAATCTACATGTCCCACAACTAAAAGCTCATTTTTTTGTCTACTAAACATGATACCATAATCCATGGTACCTTTTAAGTATATGAAAATTCACTTGACTGTATCCCAATGATGTTTCCCAAGATTAGCTATATATTTGCTAACCATACTAACAACATGTGCTATATCAGGCCTAGTGCAGATCATGACATACATCAAACATCCCATTGCACAAGTATATAGGCTTCGTTTGACATACGAGATTGGATTGGAAGAATGGATTGGATTGTAATAGAAAATCATTGTCTCATATTTAGTAGAATTTAAGATTTGATTAAAATTATACCATATCATATTTTGTGTAGATTGGAATTGGATTGAAATAAAATTAATTTAAAAGTTTTGTTATATAAAATTAATTTTATAAAAAATTTGAAAAAAAAAAATCATCTCCCACAATTTATCAATATCAAATCCCATAGTTAATCAATATCATCATCTCCCATAATTCAACATCATCAACCCACAGTTCATCAACATCATCCATACAATTCATTATCATCATCATTTCCCACAACAACACCATCAACAACATCAAAACATCATAATTTTAACAAAAAAAAAAAAACTAAGAACTAGGTTCTGTTCGAACCCAAAACTAGGTTTAGGGTTCCACGACCCTGAACTACTTGGTTTCGGGTTCAACAAACCACTCAAAACCACTTGGATCTAAGTTCAACGAACACAGACCAAGTGGTTCTAGCTCGGGTGACAACTCAAAAGAAAAAAAAAAAGAAATGGAGGAGGAGATGAGAGATACAATGAGCAGCAATGGTAGTGGGTCGACATGGTGGAGAAGAGGGAGAGAAGGAACTAGTGATTTTGTGGAGAGAGAGAGAGGATGGAATGAAAAAAAAAAAAAAAAAAAAAGGGAATCCCTTGAGATTAGAATTTTGGAAAGACATTGGTAAGTTGGGAATGATATATTCCATGAGCATGGGCATGGAGGGGGGACATGGGAATGAAATATTTATTCCCATTAGTGGCTCCAAACATGAGATATAAGAGAATGAGAAAAAATGAATCTCAATCTCATCTTAAATCCTATGTACCAAACATACCCATAATATCTTTAACATGTCTTTAACCTCTTCATTTGTGCTTGGGCACTAGCTAGTAGACAAATTAAAATGATTTGCCAATGGTGCACTCACTGTTTTAGCATTAATCATTCTAAAATTCTTTAACACCTTCTACATGTAGTTCTTCTGAGACAACTATAACCTCCCAGACTTTCTATCCCTATAAATCTCCATTCCAAGAATCTTCTTGGCAGCACCCAAATCTTTCATATCAAATTCTTTACTTAACAAATTCTTTAACTTGTTGACATCAAGCATATTATTAGCAACAATCAACATATCATCCATATATAGGAGTAAGAAAATAGAAGAACCATCATTAAGACTCTTAACGTAGATGCAACAATCATACTCATATCACATGTAGCCAATCTGAAGCAAGTAAGAGTTGAACCGTTTATACCAATGCCTTGGAGATCGTTTCAGCCTATATAAAAACTTCTTCAATTTGTAGATTAAGTGCTCTTTTTCTAGTTAAGTAAACCCCTATGGCTGCTTCATGTAAATATCCTCCTCCAAATTTCCATGAAGGAAAGTCGTCTTTACATCCATTTGCCCCAACTTATGTCTAAGTGTGCTACAAGACCTAAAACATATTTTATAGAAGTGTATCTAACCATTGGAGAAAAGATTTCATCATAATCTACTTCTTTTCTCTGTGAGTACCCTTTTGATATTAGGTAAGCTTTAAACTCCCCATTATCTTTTTTCTTGTATACCCATTTACACCCAATTACCTGTTTCTCCTTTGAAAGCTCCACCAAAATCCCAAGTTTGATTCTTATGTAAAGACTCAATCTCTTCCACCATAGCTCCCATCTATCTATCTCTCTCCTGACTCTCCATAGCCTCTTGAAAGATAAAAAGATCTCTATTACTAGTAACAAGTGCATAAGAAACTAAATTTTCAAAACTATATCTTGTTGGCGGTTTAATAGTGCATTTGGGTCTCCTTGTAACTATATTGTGGTGCTTCTTTTACTCACCTGAAGTGGAGGCTTCTAAATTATGATTATTCACATGCTCAGCTACATTCTCCAACTCAACTTGTACCACTTGCTTACCATTGCTGCAATCTATTGACATTTGATTCTTTTGTTCTTGAGTACTCTTCAACATAAATTTCTTATCAAACACCACATCTCTGCTAATTACCACCTTCTTTGCATAAGGATCTCAAAGCTTATTTCTTTTTACCCCTTTTTCAAACCTGAGAAAGATACATTACTTGGACTTTGGGTCTAACTTTGATCTTTCATCATTAGAAATGTGCGTATAGGTAGGACACCTAAATACTCTTAAACCAAAAAAATTGACGTCATTCCCTATCTATATCTCCTCTGGAACTTTTCCATCAGTATTGCATGAGGTGATCTATTTATTAAGAAACACGTCATACTCACTACACCTGCTCAAAAGTTCTTTGAAAGCCTAGCATTTAACCTCAAACACCTTGCCTTCTCTGCAAGTGACCTATTCATTCTTTCCACCACACCATTTTGCTATGATGTCTTACATATTGTGAAATGTCTCTTAATCCCATGCTGCTCACAAAATTTTAAGAACTTTGAATCTGTGTACTTAGTCCTGTTATTTGTTCTCAGACACTTTATCTTTCTACTTGTTTGGTTTTCCACCTCAACTTTCCACACCTTGAACTTCTCAAAAGTCTTTAACTTGTGCCGCATGAAGTACACCCAAACATTTCTAGAAAAATCATCAATAAAAGTCATAAAATATATATGTCCTTCCCATGACAACTCCTTCATTGGTCTCAAAACATTTGAATGAATATTATCAAGTATACCTTCAGTCTCGTGTGTGCTCATCTTGAATTGCGCTTTATGTTGCTTTCTCAAAACACAAACCTTGCAAAAATCAAGTCTACATGATTTCACTCCCTTTAACAAATTTCTCTTATGAAGCTCCATCATGCCTCGCTCACCCATATGATACAACCTCATATTCCATAAATTGTACTATCTAAATCAGACTTTACACTAGCTATTCTACCTATAACTGTAGTGTCCAGCAATCTATAAATATTACTCGACAGTTTCTGCCCTTTTATCACAACTATAGCCCTCTTTGTCACTTTCATTACCCCATCTTCAACGCTATAACAATAGCCATGAGAGTCTAAAGTACCTAATGAAATCAGATTCTTCCTTAACTTTGGTATATATCTAACATCACTCAATGTTCTAACAACACCATCAAACATTGTAAGTCTAACCATTCCCATTCCAACTACCTTGTAAGAAGCATCATTACCCATAAGAACTAAACCAAAATTAACCAACCTGAAAATGTTGAACCAATCCTTGTAAGAAGTCATATGATACGAACACGTAGAGTCAAGCACCCACGAATTTGTTAAGTGATTTATACTGGATGAAACAAACAATATATCACCATCTCCATAATCCGAGTCATCCTCCACCACATTCACCGATCTAGAACTCAAACCAATATTCTTGTTGCCATATTTTCCCTTATTCCATTCACGACATCCCTTTTTAATGTGACCTCTCTTGTCACATTTATGACACCGCATAAATTTCTTCTTTCTTGACTTAGATCGAGAATCCTTATTGTGCCTTTATTCCTCAACTTGCTTCTTTCACGCTCTTGACTACCTTTAACCTTAAGCACCTTTCCTTGAGAACTCTCCTCACTGGTCTTCTTTCTTAGATTGAAAGCCAACAAAGCTACTATGATCTCTTCTAATTTCAGAGACTCTTTTCTCCATGTTAGAGTTGTAGATGGATTTTCGTCTGAAGTTGGTAAAGAATGTAACAACATCAACACCTTATCCTTATCTTCAAATTTCACATCTATTAAATCATCGATAGTCTAATTGAAGGTGTTTATGTGTTGTCTCAAATTCCAACCCTCTGTCATCTTAAGTCCATATAATTTCTGTTTAAGTAACGACTTGTTCATAAGTGACTTTGACATGTAATGGTTCTTTAGCTTTAACCAAACTGCCATCAATGATTCCTCGTTTATAACATGTACTGTCACCTCATCTACCAAACAAAGTCGAATAACAAATACTATTTTTGCTTGCAATTCTTTCCATTATGTCTCAAGCATATCTACTAGTTGCTTCTCTAACGCCTTTGTCATTCCCTGATGCACCAACATCTCCTTCACCCTCCTCTGCCATAAACCAAAATTCCCAATCCTATTGAATCTCATGACTTTGAACTTTGCTGCAAAAGTTGTAACCCTAACCATCTTAAAGAGAAACGTTGACTGACCTGATAAACCAAGCTTTGATACCAATTATTGTGTAATATAAATGCAATAACGAAACAAGAAGAAGGAAAAAAAATAGAGAATTTTACTTGTTTAACAATATGCTTATGTTCATTTCGTATGGCTAAAAAACTTCCACTATATCTTCAATAGGGTTACAACAGTATTTATATTGAAACCCTAAACTTGGAAATACTCTTAGTAATACCGTATTGAACAAAATTAGGCCCATAAAATTACACACACACACACACATATATAAGTCATATAATTTACAATTAATATATGAAAAATAAATATTTCTTGATAACAAAATATATATAATTTTCTTTCAAAATTGCTAAAGAAATACATACTTTTAATCAAGGATATTTTTATAACTTTTAAACAATCCATATGGATTCCAATTTAAAATAAACATCTTAAAGGAAATATTATTTATTTTGATTACAATCCTATAATTGAAGTAAACAACTTATTCTGATTTTGATATATCAATCTGATTATAGATCAATCTCATTTCATATCATTCTGATTACATGTAAATAAAACATCATATATGAATATAATATACTGGAATCTTAAATTGTGTTATCACTAACTAAACAACCATAATTGATAGATACAAATGCGACATGATTTGATAACCACTAAGATCAACACATGCACAGATCTAACCCCACTTGAATAAGCTGGACTCCATTTACACCCTGCAGTGAAAAGATCCATCTTTCTCCATCTCTAACTTAAAAAAAAAAAAAAAATAAAAAATAAAAAATCCTTAACAAATATCCAAATTTAGCACTTCAAAACCCCTACACAAACCTTAAACTAGAAAATAATAATAATAATAATAAATAAATAAATAAAAACCCACTATAAAAGATGAATAATAATAATAATAATGAAAAAAAGAAAAAACTTAATTCAAACAAGAAGAGAAAAGTAAGTCTATCTAACACAGTAAATTTGTTCATGTCCTAAAAATCCCTATCTCAAGCAAGAAGCAAGTCCATTTCCCATCTCTATCTATCTCTCTTTTGTATATATATATATATATATATATATATATGTATGTATGTATGTGGGAAAATTTATAATTTTTTTCATTGTATAGTTTGGTTATTTATTTATTTATTTATTTGAATTATTGAATACTAGTGGAAAAAAATGGATTTTGAAACGCAATCACAGAAGAAGTACGGTGGTGGGAAGACTACAAGTAGAATGGTGTGGTAGTTTGGTTACTTTAATGCTACCTTCATCATCTTTTCGAAACCTAAAAAATCTGCATGTAAAGGGTTGTGATGGATTTAGCACCAACAACTGCAAAAAGTCTGGTGCAACTTAAGGAATTGACCATAAGGAAATGCAAAACGATGACAGAAGTAATATCATCAAATGAAGAAGCTGTAACAGATGATGAAATTATTTTCAGCAGGTTGTGGAATTTGCAATTAGATGATTTATCAAGTCTCACAAGTTTTTGCCCTGAAATTACACCTTCACATTCCCGTGTTTATCCTATTTACTCTGGAAAATCCCATGATAAAGTTTTTCTCGTCAGGTGTCTTGAACACACCAAAGTTATATACAATACAGCATGAGGGTAGAGATTATTTTTGCGATGATGACCTTAATGCAAACATACAAGGGATTTATGAAAAACTGGTAATTACTGTTTGTCTTATGTCTTTTTGTTGATTTGCTTTCGTATGCTTCTCTGGAAAACTCTTGCGGTGGCAATCATGTCTCCGAAGAATAAATTAATTTGAAAAAATTAATTGTGCTTTCACTTTGAAATTTGAATATGTTGTGGCCTGTTACAAAATGCCAAGGCTTCTCCAGAATATTGTGCTCCAAATATGCATGCCAAAGATCTGCAGTCTCATTCTTCTGAGTCATATCTACATAAGTTGATTCTATTGACATTGTGTATATAGACTCCAACTTTCGCCCTTCCATGATCAGCGTCCTTGACGGCTTAGAATGTCTATATGAAATTTATGTTATATGCAGGGCTAGTGACTTGGTGGCATTATATCTACACTGAACATGAGATATGTCCTTGGTTGACTAATTCAATGGTATTTTACCCTTCTATTTGCAACTGATTTTTCTATTTGCTGATATGGGTTGTTCCGGTAACTTAGTTAGTGATATATTGTTTGTCATGATGCTGAACATCCAGACTATTTGTATTGTTGTTATTATAGCCAGGAAATAATATGATTTAACTTGATGAATGATTGAATGTGGCATGTTACAACCTAGTTAGATGCATTGCAGGAAATAACATGAATGATTTTTGGAAAAAAGGTGGCTTATTATTCTTTAAGGAAATGGCAACTGAGAGTGCTATGAGAATAGTGGAAGGTAGTGTAGCAAACAGGCCCTCTTCCAAAGATTCTGTGATATTTGGTTCTCGAATGAAAAATATGGCAGCAGAGGAGTTGGGATTGCTTCTGAAGGGGCATAGATTTCATGGAGATCAAACAGACATGATTCCCAATCGAAGTGATAGTGCACCGCCAAGTATGGAGAGATCATTTGCAGCCATTGGGAACCTTTTAGCTCAACAAAATTCCAACTTGAATTTAAGTTCATTAAGTTTAAGCAATGCTCTTGCCAATCATGAATCTGAGGAGCAACTGCATTCTGATCCAGCCTACTTTGCTTACTATTGCCCTAATGTCAACTTGAATCCAAGACTTCCTCCACCTCTTATTTTGCTGGAAAATTGGCGCCTGCTACACCATATCGGTGCTTCTGGTAGCAATTGGAAAACAACTTCTTTAGATGACAGCAGCAATCTGACTTTGAATTTGTCACGAAATTCTCTTTCTACTCATGAAGAGAAGCCAGAGGATGATGGGTCCCCCAGACAAGGGTCTGATGACTGGGGAGAGAGCAGTACTGCATTGTTTGTGGGAAAGAACGCTGCATTGTTGGTTGGGAGGCATAAAAGTTTGGTTGATCTCATACAGGTAATATACTAAGTATTGATTTGAATAGTGGTTAGCAATAAGGTTTTGGACTTAATGAGGCTACATTACTAATAGGTGGCATCTTGAGGAATATAGGATGTAAAAAGTTTACTTGGTTTCTGTGTGATATCTTTCCAAATAACAATAATTATACTTAGCCATACACTTGAATATTTTGGGTGGTATAAGTATTTTACCTTTTGGTGATAAGGGTGAGGGTGTTGGAATCATTGAGGATGGAAGTCACTTAACATTTTTTGCTATTCTGATGCATATAGGTTGAATCCTGACATGAGCTCAATCACTTAGGTGCTAACTTCTTAGACCAGCATCAAAATCCAACTACTTCTTGACTTAACATGAAGTTTGTGTTCCATTGAACCAAAATCATTAGTATTATCCAAAGAAAATGTTTATCTTTTCTTGGAAAACTAATGAGTAGACCAGCATGATAGCTGAAAAAGATGTACTTAGTACTGTTATGTAAGGAATTGGTATAGTTGGGTCTACTGCATGCACGCAATTATGATGTACATTTGGGTCCCTCCTGTAATAGTCTTATATGTGGATGTAGTTTTTGGAAGCTTGCTATACTGTAGAATAATATTTGTTGATTTGTACATTTGGATGTAGTTTGATGGAAACATTTTAAAGTTTTGAATAAAATATTTCGAAGGAATCAAAAGTGGAAAACAGAGCTGACAGTAGGTTTAGTTTGAAGCACAATTATGTGAAAAGATCAAGAATTGGAGCAAATAAGAAGAAACACAGCTAATTAGAAGCATTACTTAAGTCATAAGACCTTTCATTTGTTCCTACCAAACAAATCCATAGAACTCTTAGTAATCAAATTCTACAACTCTTTAAAGTTTGCTTGGATCCTATGATTGAGAACCATAATTGCAAGTACAAATGTGGTAGGAGAATTATAATCTCTATATGTACGGTTAAAATCCGAAGATTAAAAGGAAATGATACACAAATAAATGAAATGAAAATTTGATAATGGCTTTGTGATGGTTTGTATCTTTACTTCTTCCCCATAGATAAGTGGAAAGATAGGTGAAATATCTTCAAATCTTTTATCTTTTTGAAACCAGTTCCTCAACTGTGTTCATAACTGAAGTTCTTTTATATTTGAGTAATGTCTTATAGGATCAAATAGTTGTATACATTCAACGAATGTGAACATTTGGAACAAATATCAGATTTGAGAAGGTCATTTAATTCAAAGTGCAATTGGGGTAAAAGGAATCCTGCAAAAAGTTATTGTGGATACAACATCAACTATCTCTCAATTGTACCTTCATTTTTGGTTTGTTGTAACCTGGTGTTTGTTCAGTTTCTTTTGACAGACAAGCTTAATTTACCTGTTGTTTTTCTTTGTACAGGGGTATAACAGTTGTCTTAAGTCTCTTTTGGTAAAGATATGTTTCTCTTGTTCTACATGGGAATCCACTCCATGTTTTCCTTTTTGTTTCTCTTCTTAGGTTCGCTTAAATTCAGCTAGTTTTTTGTTTGCTCCTGATAAAGTCATGCATCAGGGATTAGCTTGTATGGATCATTGCCATGAAAAATATTGAGTTGAGATTTATGGTTTTGGAAGCTGGAGGAAGAGAAAGGAAGAAAATCCAAAGAAACACATTTAATATATCAAATAAATTTATGCCTCATTTAGATTCCTGGCTTAGAGGAGGTTAAATGTTTTTTGGTTTAAAAAAACCCATCATACAGATGCATGATGCATGATGCATGATGCTCATTCACAGTCTCATTCATCAGGCCATGCAATAACAGAAGAAGCAATTGATCAAGATGTCCAAGCAACGTCTCTTTCTAGCTTGCCATGTCCTGATGGGACATGAATATCACCAACCCGACAGCTTGACGATACAAGCACTAAAAAGGGTAGATTGGAGGATGATGCATCAGTTAGTGACATTCGACAGTCAGATGTCTCCAAGATGGAGTCAAGAATGAGAAAGAAACAAGAAGAGCAGCACTATCAGGGGAGAATTATGCTACAGCACCATCCATCTGCTCAACGAAGTACCCCATATCAGGTTCAGGCTCAAGCAATTTCGCTGGGAATGATTCATACAAATAGTGGCATGGAAAAACTCACCCATGGTCAAGTTAAATTCTCTTCTTTTGAGGTACAATGATCATTGCATTCTCCTGGTCTCATTCCTCCCTTGTATGCGACAGCAGCAGCGTACGTATCAGCCATCCGGTGTATATGCTCCACAATACAATATGGGTGGATGTGCTTGGAATTCTGCATTTCTCCCTCCATTTATGGCTGGATATCCTTGTCATGGTCCAATTCCTATGCCATTTGATGCTACTTCGGGCCCGAGCTTTAATATACTAACTACTGGTGTTTCAACGGGGGAAAGCGTTTCACATTTAGGTGATTCACAACATCTGAAGTTTTATGGACAGCATGGATTAATGATGCAACCTTCTTTTGTGGATCCTCTTCACATGCAGTACTTTCAACATTCTTTTGGAGATGCATATAGTGCTCCCATTCAGCACAGTCGGTTGGCATCAAGTGGTATTACTGGTGCGCAGGTTGATCCTTCTATGCAGAAAGACACTGCACTTGCTGCTTATATGGGTGATCAGAAGCTTCAGTCTCCAACAAATGGGAGCCTGAGCATTTCAAATCAAAGGAAAGGAGGAATGACTGTTGGTGGTTACTATGGAGGTCCTCCGGGCATGGGTGTCATGACACAATTCCCTGTATCACCTATTGCCAGTCCAGTGCTGCCATCATTGCCAGTTGGTGGGACTAGTCATCCAGGTCGGCGAAGTGATATGAGGCTTCCTGAGGGTTCAAATAGAAATGCAGGAATATATGCTGGATGTCAAGGACAGAGAGGAGTTAACATCTTTGATGACTCCAAAAGGCCTTCATTTCTTGAAGAACTAAAATCCAGCAGTGCCTAAAATTTTGAAATCTCAGACATAGCAGGGCATACAGTTGAATTCAGGCAGTGTTCTATACTGAGTTTGTTTTCCTTACACCAACATAATGTGATTGCTGTACCATCTCCAATATAAAATTTATTTTTGATGCATCTTTCGCTTCATTGTTAATCAACATGGGAGTTCGTTTTTAAAGAAGTTCTTCCACATGCGTCAAAATTAATGACAGATGTTTTTGGGAATTATGTTATTCAGAAGGTATACTTTCAATATGCCTGCTCTTAATCATATAATCATCTCCAATAGATTATCTTGCTGGATTTGTATAATCCATAGGTGCCATTTTATTGATATTAAAACCCTGATCAATCTACAGTTTTTTGAAGATGGATGTCTTCAGCAGAGGAAGGAGCTAGCAGATAAACTTGCTGGGCAGATGCTGCCTCTAAGTTTGCAGATGTATGGTTGTCGTGTGATACAGAAGGTATGTCGAATTATTTACATGCTTACATTCTTTCTGAGTTCAGAAGTGTGTTGATCTCCTCAATTGTATTTATCTTCTGGTTTCAATTAGCATTGGCATATATGGGATTAGGTGTGTGTCTTGAGGTCTTATAAACAATTACAGGTCTTTGAAGCAATTATCCCATTAAAGATTTATTATACCAGGGAAGACGAGAATCAATTGATCCAACGTCCTCTTAAAAGTAGGTTAATGCACATACACCACCCATATCTGCATGCACATTATCCAAAGAGGCAGTATTGACAATTAATGGTTATAAAGTTTTCTTTTGGAACACTAAACAAATGAATTCTCATAGCTGATGGATATGCTACAGCTCAGAAGCCATTTATTTATTGCATCATAAAAATTCTTATATACTCTCAGAAAAGATTTTAGGTGGAGAAGAATAGAAGAATGTTTGTTTTATGTTGTTAAAGAAGATTGCACACTTTGTTTCATGTCTTCAAAACTGTAGTTTGATAAGGCTAGAAGTTTGCTTATGCCTTATGCCTTAATTGCTTAGATAATATTGTCACACAGATATAATTAACAATTAATTTTGGTCACTTCTGGAATGAATACTTTTAGTTTATGAAAGTTGATTTGTTGGATATTTCTCATGTGTGGGAAAATTATTAATTTAATGTCCACAAAAGTTTGCAGTGTTCCATCAGAATTGGTTTGGAAGTATGATCATATGTTCCTCTGTTTTGAAACTATTACTGTAATTATATGTTCTATTAATTGTTTAACCTTTTGCTGGATGCTTGTTCTAGGGCCTTGAAGTGATTAAGCTTGATCAGAAAACGCAACTAGTCCTTGAGCTTGATGGGCATGTTATGAGATGTGTACGTGATCAAAATGGAAATCATGTGATGCAGAAGTGTATAGAATGTGTCCTACAGAGAAAATTGAATTTATTGTCTCTGCTTTTCAAGGTCAAGTTGCTATGCTTTCTACTCATCCCTATGGCTGTCGTGTCATTCAGGCAAGAACACTCATTTTGTTTTAAGAATTTAGTTTTTGCTCTGGGAAGCATTAGTTTCCTGTTTTTTCTGTCATCATTGAGATTATTGTGCTTTTATAGAGAGTCTTGGAGCATTGTTCGAATCAGCTACAATGTCAGTGTATAGTGGATGAAATCTTGGAATCTGCTTGTGCTCTTGCTCAGGACCAGTATGGTAACCATGTGACCCAGGTTAGTTTTGTTTTTTTTCTGCTGCTTTTTCAATTCTTTTATTTATGGAACATAGTTGCAATTTCTTATACAGCTTTAAAAACTGATGATATCGAGGCACCATAATAAAATTTTAATTTTTGTTTCGCTAGATTTAAAAACTGATGATGTCGAGGCACCATAATAAAATTTTAATTTCTGTTTATCTAGTTTGTTATTTAATGAGAAATTATTTCATACTTCTGCTGAATCTTACAATTCAGGTTCTATCACTGCTAAATTTATTAATTCTAAAAATTAATGGTTTTGTAATGTTCTGGAACCTAACAACAGATTAAATTTAGTAGGCAATGCCGTACATTATGGTAAACATGTTTACTTTTAATTGTTCTGAACTTTGGTTCAGTTGGATCAAGGCCCTCTGATTGTGAATTTGGGTTTTCGTTGGCTAATGTATTTTGCTATCCGGCAGTATGTTAATTGGCTTGGCTGTAAGTCACTCCTTTTAGAGTGTATGTGTGCATTTTTGGCTGTCTGAGCGTTTTTCTTTGTCTGAAGTCTTATGGAGTCTAATATTGTGATGGATTATACTGCTTGCAGCATGTTCTGGAGAGGGTACAGCCCTATGAAAGACGCCAAATTATCAACAAGTTGGCTGGGAAAATTGTGCAGATGAGTCAGCATAAATATGCATCCAATGTTGTTGAGAAGTGTCTGGAATGCTGCCGAACAGGAGCTCTTGATTGAGGAGATCATTGGGCAGTCCGAAGAAAATGACAATTTATTGGTGAGTTGAATAAGAAGCATGCATTTCAAGTGTTACACTAGTACTTTCATTGAAACATGACAATTATAGAATCATAAATTAGTCTATACTATTGGTTTGGTTTTCCTGGCTGGATGTTTTGCCAGACTTGTCCTTGTTGATTTTGAATCAATAGATTTTCTTCTAGATCAGCTCCCGTACTGGCCAAAAGTTGTTTACCATTTATTGGTTAACTTATTAGAAGCTTTTAATCACTTTAAATGGTGGAAGGGACGGCATTAATGGTTGGTTTACAATTAATTCTCATATTGGGCTTCCCCTTTAAACATTGGACTAGCTCCTACTCCCAAATTCTTTTTCCTGGACCATGCTTCCTCAAATTCTTGTGAATCTAAAGCAGACATTTTGATTCCTTTTCACTAGAACATTGAATATTGCTATGATGATGTATAGTATTTCCATTTTTACAAAGAACTCATAATGAGCTCTAGATTTGAATATTTAACCACCTTTTTTCTATGAATACTGATCGTTGCATTTTAAATTTTAATGGCATAGTCAATGATAAAGGACCAGTTTGCAAATTACGTGGTTCAGAAGATTCTCGAAAGATGTAATGACAAGCAACAAGAATTATTGATCAATAGTATTAGAGTTCATTGTAATGCCTTGAAGAAATACACATATGGGAAACACATCGTTGCTTGGTTTGAAGCTTTGAGCAACTCTATGGTGAAGGTGAGTAAATTTTCTATATTGCTTCATGCACATATCAACTGTCACGTGTTATGTAATTTTTCATTTTACCTATAAAATAGGTAATATTACTTTGTTAATGTACAAGGCACGGTTGGCATAGCATTTCAAAATAGCTTATTTTGGAAGCAAAATTGTTGAAATGAGCAATTCTTTTTTTGGACCTTCTCCTGGTCATGCTTTGTTGATATGCTCATCTAATAAAAACTGTCCCTTACATATATCTTTATAAGAATGATCGGTGATAGATGATTATTATAAAACGTGTAGCAAAAGTTTATTAAATGTGTATATGGATGACTGTTATGTACTTTTCTGATCCTGAAAAATACATAAGGAGAATTTAGAAAAGATAGAAAGAAGCAGTAGAGATAGAGAAGATAATTGTCAATAATTAATTTCATCATGATCTCAACAATCACTTGCCACCAGCTTTTATAGGCTGAGACTTTGAATGAGTTACACAGTTAAACAAAATAACTGACAACCTATCAATTAAGCAAAATAATAGGGAAAGTGATAAGTGGTGCCTGATTCTTTGTAACACACTTATCAGAACAAGATGCCACTAAGGCACAACCTAACAATCTAATTTATTCAATCTAACAAACTTGATTAATAATAACTGTTAATATGACCAAGTCTTCCCCACAATGCAGGACACTTGGATCATGCACATATCATTCCACCCCCCTGAAAATTGTCCTTGACCTCAAGGACAAAGATAAACTGTGGGCGATTTTTTTTTTTTTTTGGTCAAAAAATACTCTCTTTCTTAGTCCATATACCAGAACCATCCGGTTGGTTAATCTTTCCGATGAAGGAGAAGACATAGTAGTAGGCGTTGTTGCTAAAGAGGCTATTGGGTTTGCTACTGTTGGACTGCCGGAAAGGCCCCTGTTTTTCTAGCGGTACTAGGATTGGGGCTGTCATGGCTGCCTTTGCAAGAGCTATAGTTACTGCCATCTTGCAGTTGGTGTTGGCCATGTTACTGCTGTTGTTGGTACTAGTCTTGGTAGAGGAAGACAATCGATTCAAGTGCTTGGAAACGGATCAAAGTTCAGTATGCATCCTTTCAAGAGTTGACTGAACTTCTAATAATCTAGACTAGATTCGAGCTAGGACCACATCCATGGCTAACCTAGCTTTGATACCAATTGTTATGTACTTTTCCGATCCTGGAAAATACATAAGGAGAATTTAGAAAAGATAGAAAGAAGCAGTAGAGATAGAGAGGATAATTGTCAATAATTAATTTCATCATGATCTCAACAATCACTTGCCACCAGCTTTTATAGGCCGAGACTTTGAATGAGTTACACAGTTAAACAAAATAACTGACAACATATCAATTAAGCAAAATAATAGGGAAAGTGGTAAGTGGTGCCTGATTCTTTGTAACATACTTATCAGAACAAGATGCCACTAAGGCACAACCTAACAATCTAATTTATTCAATCTTACAAACTTGATTAATAATAACTGTTAATATGACCAGGTCTTCCCCACAATGCAGGACACTTGGATCATGCACATATCAATGACATATGATATGTTACTAAGGACGTTCGCTAGTGGATAACGATGTTGTGTGCTCTTCTATTGTTCATTCCTTGTTTTGATTATTATCATAATGAAGGAGTGATGATTTCAATCTCTTACATGCAGAGAGCCAAGCTTTAGACGCTTCAGATGCTTAGAATGGATTGATAATTGCATTATAATTTTTGGGGGATTCGCTTGTTAGCAGCAAGCAGAAATGCATGAGATGGCACAGATGCTCCAATGTCTATTTAATTCATGGCAAAAATATGCCGACTTTAGTGTTTGCTTCTATAGTGACTGTTTGATGATGCTAAGTGTATATGTCTTATGTAGATCAAATATACCTATCTTCAAACTGTGGTTATGTATACTTTCTATATAGAAATAATTTATGGTGATTGGTAACAAATAATAGTATCTACTTGGATTTGCTTTTGTTTCATTTATGGGGATCATGTGACTGGTTTTCTTATTTTGAACTAGGGGCTTGTATTCTTCTATTATTATGTATTCTTGATATAAGCATTCTTTAGACTTAATTTTTAGAGGAAATGTCACCAGGTGACATTTTCCATTATTGCAATAACAATTTTATCCCATTTCAATAAAATTAACAAATGAGTCTCAAGCCCTATTTTTTTGGACAGAAATACCCTTTCTAAAAATAAAACTGGTGATTTATTGAGGGACGTATTCTCTCTTCTGCATCCTCTCTTTTGCTGCTCCTCTTACTCTTTCATTCTTCACAGCCACCATCCACCATCGATCTTCATTCTCGTCTGTACCATCCAGCTTCATTTTCTTCTTCACAGCCACCATCCAGCTACATCCAGCTTCATTTTCATCTTCACAGCCACCATCCAGCTTTGTCCAGCTTCATCCAGCTTCACCTTCTTCTTCATAGCCACCATTCGCCATCTATCGTCATTCTCTTTTACGCGACAAATTCCATCCACCATCCACCAGCGACCATTCTTTCTATCCACCATCCACCAGCGAACATTCTTTCCATCCACCATCCATAATCTTCTTTTGCACTACGGGTAATATATCTTAACTTTTGAACACTTATTTTTCAGTTGTTATTAATTATTGTGGTTAGCTATACTGATATTGAGCTGTAGAAATTGGCTTTAGGGTTTACGAACTTAGTATTTCTATGTATGTTGATGGAATGATACACATGTACGACGTTATTAATGCAAGTTATCTTGGTTTGATTAGTGATGACAAGACTTAGTTAAAAAACCAAAGACGAAAACAGTAGTCATGCCAAGATGACTTGCATTATTAACACAAGTTAACTTAGTGTAACTAGTGGTGACATGGGTTTATGGAAAAAAAAAATCAGTACGTAAAACACTAGTCACACCAAACTGACGAGTATTAATAATGCTAGTTGCCTTGGTGTGAGTAATGGTGTAATGACTTGAAGAAAAAACCAGTAGCTAGAACACTAGTTATACCAAGGTGGCGAGTGTGAATAACGTTTTTTACCTTAGTGTGACTAGTGGTATCATAGGTTTATGGAAAAAAAAAAAAAAAAACAATATGCAAAACACTAGTCACACCAAACTGACAAGTGTTAATAATGCTAGTTATCTTGGTGTGAATAATAGTGTCATGACTTAAAAAAAAAACCAGTAGCTAGAACACTAGTCATACCAAGGTGACGAGTGTGACTAGTGGTATCATAGGTTTATGGAAAAAAAAAAAAAAAACAGTAGCCAAAACACTAGTCAGACTGAGGTAACTAGTGTTATTAATGCATATCACCTTGGCGTCACTATTAGTGTCATATTATGAGCATTTATTTAGTAGTTTAATTACTTAATTGTATCAAAGTATGAGTAATGATATATTGCTAGTCTTGATTTAGTCCTCCATTAATAAATTCGATCATTTATTTGTGTACAGTGATATGGACGAAACTAGAATTATAGTCACCCATGGTGGACAATGGATTGGTTATAAGTATGAGGGTGGTGAATCAGAAATAGCATTTGTTTCGACGAATGCGACACTTGATGACTTAAAGAAGATCGTTGAGAATATTGTTCGAGTTGATATAACAAAGAGTACATTTGACTTACACATATTGGTGGAGACTTCCGGTAGGCCTGCCATTCCAAAATTAACAACCGATAAAGCTGTGTCTTTTTGGCTACATGAGAAAAATCCTGAAGTTTACGTAACTGTTGTTCCAAACAATCTAAATGACTGTCTGAGAGATAAAGGAAATGTTCAATTACCAATCCAACAACAAATTCAACAACCAATCTTCATAGAGCTACCAATCCAACCGCAAATCCAATTATCAAGCCAATCACAAATCCAATTAATAAACCAGCCACAACACCAAAGCTTTGTTGAATTAGTTTCTCAATTCAAGTTTGTTTCATCAAGCAACGAAGTTCCAATCCATGAGGATCGTAACATTGAAGATGAATGTAAAGACATAGATGAAGAAGAAGATGAAGATGATGATGATAATGATGACAATTATGATGATGATGAAGATGATGAAAAAGAAGATAATGTTGACTCACACTGTGAGTATAACTTTAATGACAGTGAGTATAATCGTTCTACAGAACATTGGTTGGATGACATTGATTCAGACGAGTTTTCGGACTATTATCGTCCAGTTAAAAGTATTCTTATAGCCACTAATATTTTCAGAGGAGATGGAGGAAGTCGACATGCAGTTATGGCAGAAGATTTAGGTGGTGATGCTGACAGTGGTGATGATGGATTTAATCATGATGTTCGTGATGAGGATTGTGATATAGATAATGATAATGTTCACGATGTTAGGGATGATGGCAGTGGGTGTGAACGTCAAGCCAATGATGATAATAACACGCAACAAAGAGTAACTAGTGAATGGCGCATCCCTGGAATAGATCTTTCCGCATTTCGTACAATCGCCACTGAAGTGTCAGAAAGAGAAGACCATCATTTCTTCAGAGGGAAAATATTTCCTTCAAAGCGTGATATGGGTAAAGTTGTAGAGATGTATGCATTGAAGGAAGGTTTTCGTAAAAAGGTCAAGAAATCAAACAACATTCGTTATGATGTTAGGTGCAAGGATGAGAACTGTAAATTTTATCTTGTAGCCATCAAAACCAAGATTGGAGACCAATGGGAGGTGCGAAAATTCCGAAAACAACATTGTTGTTCGCTTGATAGTGTACATCGATGGTGCAGGAAAGTGAGTGCAAAATTAATCGGAGACCTTATAACTCCGAAATTGCAAGTCAGTGGTCAAAGCATGAAACCCAAAGAAATCCAGGTAGAAATTCAAGTTAATTATGGAGTTACTTTGTCATATAATCAATGTCGGAGAGCTAAAGATCATGTTGAAGACAACATTTTTAGGTCTACAAAGTTGTCATTTGAACAGTTGCCTGCGTATTATTATCAGTTGGAGTTAGCTAACCCAGGTACAGTCACAAACATTGAGACAAATGATAGCAACCAGTTTCTATACATGTTTATTGCTTATGGTGTTAGTATATCTGCGTTTCGTCAAGTGATTAGACCAGTTATTGCCATTGATGGAACACATTTGAAAGGAAAATTTGGTGGGATTATGTTCATTGCGGCATGTAAAGATGCAAACGAGCAAGTGTATCCCTTAGCATTTGGGTTTGGGGATGTTGAAGATGAGAAATCATGGTCATGGTTTTTAACAAAGTTGAGAAATGTAATTAGGTGTCCAGAGAATTGCATGTTCATATCCGACCAGCATCTTGGAATTAAAGTAGTCATGGAAAAAGTGTACCCCGATGCATATCATAGCCTTTGCATGTATCACATTACATAAAATGTGAAAAATTCCTACAAAAATAAGACTGTCACTGAATTATTCCATCGCGCATTAAGGTGTTATCATCAATCCAAGTTTTGGGCCATGATGGAAGACCTTAGCAAAATACACCTAACGGCGCATAGAGAATTAATCAAACTTGGACCACATAGATGGGCATTGGTAATGACTCCAGTAAGACGCTACTGGATTTTAACTTTCAATATTGCTGAATGCATGAACTCATGCTTGGTTAAAGCTCGCCAATATCCATTAACAACTTTGATTGAGTATATAAAGGGTATAATGCAAATATGGTTTTATGACCGCTGGAAGAATGCAGAAAAAATGTCAGCAGAGATAACACAATAGGTAGAGAAGAAAATTGCAGAGTATACTAGAGACTCACAAACTTACACGGTCACACCAATCGATGATAGCAAGTACGCTGTAAAGGTTGGGAGTAGGAAGACCGTTGTCAATCTAACTAAAAGGACGTGTACTTGTGTGGCATTCCAGATGGATCTTTTACCATGTTCACATGCACTTGCAGTGCTAAGGTAAGACCATAATATTTGCGAGGTTTTGCTCTAATTGTAGAATAAAAGTTTAATATTGTTTTCGGTTGTACAGGTATTGTAATAGGTCATTCATCCCCTACATATCCGACTGTTACAAAACACTTAATCTATTGGCTGTATATACTGGTGCTATATTTCCAGTTCCTGACCCAGATGAATGGACAATTCCAGAAGACATCCGAAACATGATTGTTTTACCACCACCATGGCGTCCACAAGCTGGCAGGCCTAGAAAGAAAAGGATTCCATCTGCTGGCGAGAAAAGGGTTTTGAAATGCTCCCATTGTGGGCAAAAAGGCCACTATCGACAAAACTATCGTAATCCACATCCATCTCAACGACCCCTATGAACAATAGTGAAGCATCCGTTACCCAAGTAAGAAGACGAAGAAAGTGTCGGACTTGCCATCAAGTAGGACACAATAGCAAGACTTATAAGAATGCTCCCCGACCCACTGTACCATAATAATGTCAACCATAACCTTGTATTTTGGTTGTTGAAATATCATTGTTTTGATTTGTAACAAATGTAAAACTATCTTCATTTACTAATAAACTAGTTTGTGTCTGTGTTTGATGATCTTGTTAATCACAGTAGTCACATTAAAGAGGATTTGTATGATCACAGGTTCTGTTGTCGCTAGTAAACGTGTGCTATGTTTTATAATCTTGAAAACCAATAGCAAAAACACTAGTCACACCAAGGTAGGAAGTGTGAGTAATACCAGTTCTGTCTGGGTGTGACTAGTGGTGCAATAGGATGATGTGGATATAGGACCCCTTAGAGGAATGTTTTGATATCAATTCTGTGACCAAAGAAGTTGAGTCTTGTTGCACCTCCAAATGGCCCTGCATCTTTTGTTGATGCTTATGAAAAGCTGCTTTCTTCAATTCCAGAATTCTCAGACGTTGGGAAGCTTTTCATGGTTCAGTGACCAAATTTTTATTTATATTTTTTCTAATTTTCTTTTTATACATACCAGTCCTCAACACCTGTGGAGCTCACTGAAGCAGAAATAGAATATGCAGTTAATGTTGTTAAGCACATTTTTGATAGGCATGTTGTGTGAAGAGTGTGAGTAATACCAGTTCTGTCTGGGTGTGATTAGTGGTGCATTAGGCTGATGGTCGATTAAACCAGTAGAGGAAGCACTAGTCACACCAGAGTGACGAGTGTGATTAATACCAGTTCTGTCTGGGTGTGATTAGTGGTGCATTTCACTGATGAGAGATTAAACCAGTAGAGGAAGCACTAGTCACACCAGGGTGACGAGTGTGATTAATACCAGTTCTGTCTGGGTGTGATTAATACCAATTCTGTCTGGGTGTGATTTGTGGTGCATCTTACTAACGGGAGATTAAACCAGTAGAGGAAGCACTAGTCACACCAAGGTGACGAGTGTGATTAATACCAGTTCTGTCTGGGTGTGATTAGTGGTGCATTTCACTGATGGGAGATTAAACCAATAGAAGAAGCACTAGTCACACCAGGGTGACGAGTATGATTAATATCAATTCTGTCTGGGTGTGATTAGTGGTGCATTTCACTGATGGTCGATTAAACCAGTAAAGGAAGCACTAGTCACACCAGGGTGACGAATGTGATTAATACCAGTTCTGTCTGAGTGTGATTAGTGGTGCATTTCACTTATGGGAGATTAAACCAGTAGAGGAACCACTAATTACACCAGGATGACGAGTATGATTAATACCAGTTCTGTCTGGGTGTGATTAGTGGTGCATTTCACTGATGGGAGATTAAACCAGTAGAGGAACCACTAGTCACACCATCAGTGAAATGCACCACTAGTCACACCCAGACAGAACTGATATTAATCACACTCGTCACTCTGGTGTGACTAGTGCTTTCTCTACTGGATTAATCTCCCATCAATGAAATGCACCACTAATCACACTCAGATAGAACTGGTATTAATCACACTCGTCACCCTGGTGTGACTAGTGCTTCCTCTACTGGTTTAATCTCCCATCAGTGAAATGCACCACTAATCACACCCAGACAGAACTGGTATTAATCACACTCGTCACCCTGGTGTGACTAGTGCTTCCTCTACTGGTTTAATCTCCCATCAGTGAAATGCACCACTAATCACACCCAGACAGAACTGGTATTAATCATACTCGTCACCCTGGTGTGACTAGTGCTTCCTCTACTGGTTTAATCTCCCATCAGTGAAATGCACCACTAATCACACCCAAACAGAACTGGTATTAATCACACTCGTCACCTTGGTGTGACTAGTGCTTCCTCTACTGGTTTAATCTCCCATCAGTGAAATGCACCACTAATCACACCCAGACAGAACTGGTATTACTCATACTCTTCACACAACATGCCTATCAAAAATGTGCTTAACAACATTAACTGCATATTTTGTTTCTGCTTCAGTGAGCTCCACATGTGCTGAGGACTGGTATGTATAAAAAGAAAATTAGAAAAAATATAAATAAAAATTTGGTCACTGAACCATGAAAAGCTTTCCAACGTCTGAGAATTCTAGAATTGAAGAAAGCAGTTTTTCATAAGCATCAACAAAAGATGCAGGGCCACTTGGTGGTGCAGCAAGATTTAACTTCTTTGGGCACAGAATTGATATCAAAACATTCCTCTGAGCGGTCCTATACCCATATCATCTTATTGCACCATTAGTCACACCCAGACAGAACTGGTATTACTCACACTCCCCACTTTGGTGTAACTAGTGTTTTCGCTACTGGTTTTCAAGATTATAAAAGGGATAACCCAACTTTAATATAACACCTCAAATATCACACAAAATATTTAAGCAAAAAACACAAAGGTAACGTTGGACCTATAAATAACTTTATATATATATACATGTTGATATATGAATGTGGCAATGTAAAGCCCAATTATATGTCATTTGCCTCAACAGCATTACAAAAAATGGCAAAGGCGTATTCCCTTCTCATCTTGTGAACTTCCGACAACCCCCAATTCCATGATAAACCTTTCCTAATGATACAGTCGACATACTTACATACAAATCCACCACAACTACTGTCATCCTTCTGAGATGGTATGCTTTTGTGATTCAAGGGAAGTACAGTAAAGCAGTCCCCTCTCCTCTCCATGTGTTTCTCCTCAAAATAACCTGACTTTGCCAACATAGAAGGTAACAAGTACCGTAAAGGCATCACCTGGTTCTCTCTATATGTCGACCCAGCTGGGATCTTATGTGAGAATGAATCATATATAACAATACTCCACTGTGATAAATCTACCTTACATAAGATCCAATGACCATCAGGGGATCCAACCGCACACGGAATTAACAACTGCATAACAAACAACAAAAAATTACAAGAAATCATGGTGACAAAATATTGTGTTTGGTCATAAAGGCATACTTACTGTGTTTACAAGTGTCCATCTCTTCCCCCATGCCGGCTTTTCTCCTGTACCATATAGTATCCAATCATCAGGGGCATTGAACGATAATGGATCAAATTGACCAGTAAATGGTTCTTGCACATTTGGATGAATTTCCTTCCAAGTCTCTGACAATTTTGACTGCAAATTATATCATAACATGTGACAACAAATTAGATTGTACAACAATGTTATAATAAATTCTAATTAAATGTAATAAGACCCTAAACTTACAAAGAAATCAACACACAACACTGCAATATCATCATAAAATAGACTGGGGTACTCGTTTCTCCGCTTGCCAAAAAGTGCTAGAATCCCATCAATGTGCTGTATTCAAACGAAAACAATTCCACACAAATTAACAAAAGTAAACTTATACATAAAAGTTGGTAACATATTTCAAATATAAAGTCAATGCTGACATATTAAACGAGTTACTCACTTCATTTGACATCCAAACTTTCGGCTTCTCCAACTCGACAAAGAACGACCAATCCGCAAACAACTCGGTGCCAATATTCAGTCTAAAATGAATAGAAATCATTAATAAACAAGCCTTTAAATTGATTTGTATTGAACAGAAATCATAAATATACTTACAGCACTGCACTATTTTTTGCTTTCTTGAATACAATATATTCCTTTTTCTTCTGCGACAATATTGCAGACTCTGTTGCCCAAGGATTGATGTACGGAGAAGCACAATATTTTGATGCAATCTTTACTCTAACAGTTCGATCAGCCTGTGTCTCCGGACGGGGAGCATCCGCAAATATGATATCATTATCATCACCCACTTGGACATCCTCGGCCATCATATTAATAGCACTGTCAAGATTAAACCCTTCACCATACAATTCCTCCAACTAACTTGCTAACAACCCCTGACTATCCTTCGTTGTCCTTCCTTTTCCTTTTTTCTGATAAACATGCAGCGCCTCCTTATTTCAAACCTCTTGTAGGCCTCCTGATTGTGCCTCCTCAGTAGAACCACATGCGTCATGTGATTCTCTAAATGGACTTGGTCCACATGTCACAATAGTAGGTGGGGGAGTCACTGCTGCATTTGTAGGAACTGATTGCGTGACAAAGGAAGTGAAATGGGCAGGTTGGACATCATCTTGCATCCCATGTGTAGAGAATGTATAATTATGATACCCCTAATTCAACAAAAGTTGGTTATATTCGATGAACATACGAGCATTACAAAAGCATAGTAACTGACAATATTGTGCACATACCTGATCAGCTGAATATTGCTGACGATTTTCAAATGCTTTATCAATACGATCATTTAATCGACCCTCTAATGCCTCTAACTTTTGATCGATATAGTCCTCCATACGTCGCGAGATTTCCTCCATCGCATTCTTCACTAACTCCATTAATTTCTCCAATCCCTACATAGAAGAACAATGATATTCAAAGGATAAAAAAAAAAAAAACATGAGCTTTTACGTAATAATGGTTTTATGAAGTGTACTAACTTCTGCAGAGGTATTGAGTCCTCTGCTGCTGAGGGGGTGGGGGGAGATGGATCTGAAGTGCGCGACCATTTCTTCTGTCTCTCACGACGACATATTGGACTACTCACACCGGCATCATTATCACCTTCATCATAATCCACTACTGTGAGTGGAACAAATTCCACACCTTCATCCAAATTGGTCTTAATACCCTTCCAGTAATCTCGGCGGGTCTCCTCCCTCTTTGGTCTGAAGAACTCACGAGCTGGAACAAACTATAACCAAAATATTCAAATGTTAGAAACAATCAAAACTGCTAAAATATAATAACCGTTTTTCAATCTTACATCTCCACGCTCCTCTATTTGTTTAAGGTTCTGCAGAAAAGGTTTTGGGCGATGATTGAAACTCCATTTCAACATTCTTAGGTATTTACCACTCGATTCCCAAGTAGCTAACATTTCTCTCATTGATGGGATGTTCTCCATCGCTCAAATCTGTAAATACAAAAATGACTACAAGTTCAATATTATAAAACAAAACATAAACATATAAAATATACATCAACACATGAAACAAAACAAATAAAAACCAACCTGTAAAGCATAAGGAAACCCATAAAAATTTCTTTTTCCAACCGCTTTTCTCAAATAGTAAAACGTTAACTTGAAAACATAATGTCCCCATGGAAATGCATTCCACTCATCTATATTCTCTACCAACATTAACAACCATAATGTCGTTTTGCCCTTCGAAAGTTGCCCAAATAATACGATGTTTGCTAGCAACACAAGGGTCATCTTCAAACAATCTCCTTCTTGGTGAAATTTCTGGGTGGCAAGATGGTTGTGTATCTCGGAAAGCGGCAATGGTATTTTCCCATCAAAATATCGATCATGTATCCCCCCAGGTACCATGACATATGGTCGTTAAAGAATATCAAGTAATGGACTAAAAGGTAATATGATCATTAGACAAAACTCAACACGGGAAAACCTACTCTTCATGCCCCCAATGGAAAACCACATCTCATCCGGACTTGTTCCTTCCAAGTTAATTTCTCTTTGAAGTAATTGCTGAATCAACCGGGCAGCAAACATGTGTTGAGCAGGTATTTTTAATAAATACTTGAAAATTGTTTCTTCAGCTTGTTCATACTCCCCTTCCCGATGCAATATATTTTCAATCAAGCCTATCACGTCGAACTTGGAGTGCATGTTAATCGACCTCCCTGATACCCATTCTGATCTAGGTATCTTCAAAAATTGATCATAGTTGATATTTTCCATCTGCAAGCAAATAAAAATATATATGTAATTAATTGCAAACTCTTTACCTTAATTGATAACATAGAAAGTAAACTATATTAGCTAAAAGCCCTTTAGTGTTTATCTTTTCATTATAAAGAGTGGAAAGGAAGCTAGAACAACAGACGAAACAAAAGAGTGTTAATAATGCTAGTTACCTCGGTGTGACTAGTAATATCATGGGTTTAAGATAAAAAGTAGTAACCAAAGCACTAGTCACACCAAGGTGTGAGTGTTAATAATACTAGTTATGTCGGTGTGATTAGTGGTGCATAAGGGATATATACAAAAAGCCAGTAGCGAAACCACTAGTCACACCAAGGTGACTAGAGTTAATAATGCTATTCAGCTCGGTGTGACTAGTGATGTCATGAGTTGATTGAAAAAAACCAGTTGCAAAACACTAGTCACACCCAAGTAACTAGTGTTATTAACACCCGTCACATTGGTGTAACTAGTGTTTTGTCTACTGGTTTTTTTTCCATCAACTCATGGCACCACTAGTCACACCGAGCTGAATAGCATTATTAACACTAGTCACCTTGGTGTGACTAGTGTTTTCGCTACTGGCTTTTTGCATATATCCACAGCACCACTAATCACACCAACATAACTAGTATTATTAACACTCGCACCTTGGTGTGACTAGTGTTTTGGATACCGATTTTCTCCATAAACCAATGACACCACTTGTGTTAGAAACACTAGTCATGTTCTGATTTCAAAGCATGTTCTCATTTCCAAGTTAAGAATACATAGGAATAGAGATTATTGTTTTTATTTTATTATAAAAATTGACAACTAGTACATATCACACTAAACTAATACCACATTTGTCAATTTCCATCATTACTTAAAACACATAAATCAGTTTCATTCAACAAAGGCAAAGCTTACACCTTTAGTCACTTTCATAACTCATTTTTACAAATCATTGCTCACAACAGAGAAAAGAACCAAACTTTCATATTACAAACAAAGTTCGAAACATGAAGCAAAGCCAAATTTGTGTGATGTACCAGTTTCTGTGTGAGGAAGGCAGACAGTCGCGGCCAATAGAGGGGGAGATAGGGGCTTCGCGTTTCGTAGCAACCAAACAAAGTCTCCTGTGCGAGTGACCAAACGAAGTCAGGGGCACAGCGGCTCCGCCTAAGGAAAGGAAAGAGCAAAGTGACCAACGGTGGGGGAGGCAATGGCTTCGACTTTCACAGCGAGGAGATGAGTGTCCGGTGCCGCGCATGCAAGACTGACACAGAAAACTCGATGGCAAAGGGCAGACGACGACGACGGCGCTGCGTGGCTCTGTGCACGGTACAGACAGACGACGGCGGGTGTTGATTTTGGGGGAGGTAGAGACTGATGTTGCTTTTGGGAGGAAAAGGGTTTTTTTTGGGAGGCAAACGGTTTTTTTTTAGAGGCAAATGGTTTTTTTTAAGGCTTGATTTTGGGGGGAACAGGTTTTTTTCAAAACAAACACTATTATTACACATTTTTACTGAAAGGGTATTTTGGTACTTTTACATATCATTTGGGACTCTATTGTCACATTTTCTCAAAAGGGACATAAATGTTAAGTCACTGCTTAAATATGCTACTTTTGTCCTTGTCCCTAATTTTTATGACAAATTGAGTTTGGCAATTTGGGTTGAAGGGTTAGGTTTATCTTTCTTGCCTAGATCCACCTATTTTTTGTTCAACTTTTTTGGGATGGTTTTCCAAGTAGAATTTTATTAAGTAGAGCTTTTGGAGTAAAATTTCTACAGTGATGAGTGAGATGATTCCCATGAAGATTGTAAACTCAAACTTGCTAGGTAGTAAAATTGTTTCAAAAGTGACCCTATTAAAACTACCAAAAAATGTGAGATGTGTAAATAAAACTAAAACTAATTTCTAAGCTAGAATTAACAATTTGAATAATGGTCTTGACTCTTGACAATATGGAATTAAAGGCTTAGGGTTACAAATTCGTTGAAGCACTTCACTCAACTTAGATGTCTATCATTTTCATCCCATCCTCACCAAATCCTTAATTAAGTAATTCCTAATTTCTTCTCATGCTTTTTTCGATAATCTAATAGAGTTATTTAACTTCAGCTAATCCACTATATGTCTATGAGGATTATCTAAGTCGAGTTCATTAAGCTTAAATTACTTCTTGTTGATTACACAAAGGTTAAGTTTGGCACATGAGATTGAGATTAGAAATGAGAATAGGATTAAGATTGAAATGGATTGGATTTGATTTAATTAGATTAAAAAATTGGTCATGGGATTGAGATTAGAATGGATTGGATTTGATTGAATTAGATTAAAAATTAGTCCCATGTTTGGTAGAATTCAAGATTGGATTAAAATTATATCATATTGTGTTTAATGTAGGTTGGGATTGAACTAGAATAAAATTAATTTAAATATTTTATTATATATTTAGAATTAATTTTATAAGAAATATGAAAAAAAAAAAAAAAAAAACAAAACAAAAGTGGAGATCCAACAGTTGCATCTCCACTATCTTCAACATCATCAACCCAATTCATACAAATCATCAACACTAAGTTAATCAACATCACCATCTTCCACAACAACAACATCATCAACATCAATAACAATAACAACATCAAAATAGAAACTTAATAAATAAATAAAACAACCTTTTTGGTTTTGGGTTTGATGGAACCCAGAACCTCAAGTTTTAGGTGAGGTTTTGGTCGAGGGAACCTAGAACCTCAAGTTTTGGGTTCAATCGAACCCAAAGCTTGAGGTTCCAGGCCTCATCGAATCTAGACCATAACATCAAAAAAAAAAAATTATGAAAGTTGTTGCTGCTGCTGGGTTCGTTGATAATAATAGAGAAGGACACGAGAATGAGCCACGAGAAAAAGAGAGAGATGGATGGGAAATGAGAAATCCCAAACTCACCGAATCCTACCATTTTGGTTGGGAATTTCCATTCCCATAAGAATCGAAAATGAGAGGATTTGGGATTGGGAATGGAATCGTTCCTATTGCTCTCCAAATGCAACATTTGATAGTTTGCAATATTTTGAATCCTAAACCCGCATGAAATCTGACATGCCAAACATGCCCAAATAACATAAGTATATTCCTATCCCATACCATTTATGTCACTTTACACTTAAGTCCAAACACATACGTTCCTTTTTCGAATTCAATATGGTTACTAAAACACCTAATTAGTGATCAATTAATTAGGGACATTAAGTGAGAATAAAGTGAAAGATTCAAATGATGAAATGGACTTCAATAACATTTAAAAAGTTTGAATTACATAGTTAGGTTACATTGTAACACTAAAAAAATAAAATTAGTTCATTATGTACAAGCATTATTTTAAAAAAATGAGGCGAAGCTGCCTTAGGGTCTTAGGTGCCTCAAGGCGATCACTTTAGATAGTAAAGATGCAAAATCCAGCCTTGGGAGCCTGAGGCAGTCACCTTAGGGTCGCCTTGAAGTAAGATCGGTAAAGACGACAATTAGGCAATTAAGAGAGAGGAAGGGGGAAGTTAGTTTTCAAGGTGCTCCAATAGAGAAAATATGTGGTCGGCAATCTTTGAAGGCAAATCAAAGCTCAAACTAGTGACATCACCTTAATTTTAAGGTTTTTGATGAGTTCCAACGAAGAAAACATGTCTCCAATAAGGGAAGATGCCTTCTGATGGGTTGCCGACAAAAGAAGATGGTTTCCGATGGATCGTCGGCATAAAAGATGCTTTTTAGTAAATCGTTGACAAGAAAATGTTTTCCGATGTATTAAATGCAATAGCAAAAGGGAGTTAGAGGAGGAAGACGATAGTTAGATGAGGGCAGCAGTAGGATTAGGGTTTTCCAAAGCAAGTTTAATATATATAGGCATATTCTATAGGATACTCTATGATATACTTAGATATTAATACACTTGATAACTATAAATGAGTGATTGTATTGTGAAATTATTGATTATATTTTATTATATCTTATTATATATTTATTATATCTAATTCCAACTAAGTAAGTTAGATCACCTTTATAACAATAAACCATATTTAGTTGTAATCAGACACGTTTAGTTTTAATTTAATATAATAAAATGTCATCATTAATTTTAAAATATAATTAGTTCAAATGTATCGATATTTAAGTGTATTATAGATGAATCTATATATATAGTGCTTCTACCATCAGTGTTTCCTAACTTTAAAAAGTTAGAATGAACCAATCAAATTTATCCATTGCATTCTCTTTCCTAAAACAAATTTCCTCTCCTATTTAATTCAAATGCAATGAATGAATTTGATTGATTTATAATAACTATATATATAAAAAATTATGAATAAGTCCCCAACTTTTGATAAAATTCTCAATCAAATCATCTTATTTAAAAAATATGTTAAAAAAAATTGCTACAATTTTAAATATATATATATATAAATCTCCAATTTTATGATTTCATAATATTTTGAGATTTTTTCAATGTTATAGTTGATTTTGTAAGTTGGGATTTTTTTTTTTTTTTTTTTGTCCATTTTGAGTCAAGGTGATCACCTTAGCCTCGGCAAGGCTCCACCGCCTCTCCTCACTTTCCACCTTTTAAAACATTATGTACTAGAAGGCAATATACTCACAAAATGACCATACATCATCAATGCACAATCTAAAGAAAGAGAAAGAGATTGTTATAGGTTTTGGAGGTCTTATTCTCCTCTAAAAAGTTAACTTCCTTTCTTTAAATAGATCACTTCAATCTCCTTCAAATCTTCCCTTTGTTGAATGGTCAAGAAATAAGGTCAATTATGATTTTTGCACCAAAATGGTCAGATGGAAGATGATTGAACCTTCCAAGTTGCTCCGTTCACTAATAATGTCCTCTTTCAGCATTTGGAGGTATATTCATAGCTCTAACAAAACTAGGACACAAATAGAAAAGAGAAAGGTAAAAAATGTCCCACTGGCACTCACTTATGCTTTGGTCTAGTTTGGCACCCAAAGGTATTTAATTTTGATGGCAAATGGCGCCCCTTAGGACACGTAGCTAGGTAGATGCCTAAGAGGGCATAAGTCTCTAGCCATTTTACTCCTTCAGGTGCCTGTTTAGATAGGTGCCTAAAGGAGCATGATCCTTGGTTGCTAGCCTTTTTGGCTACATTGCTTGGATTTGACAATAATTGTTTGGTCATTGATGTTCCTGTCACTTTTACAACTTGAATTTGTTCCAAATGTCTATGTTTAATTGAATACACCATTTTTATACTTATTTCCTGAAACATACAAACATACCAAATGTACCAAATTTTACTTGAAAACTCAACAAAGGGTTAGAATTCAGATGATAAAACAAGTGCAAAAATTGTATGAGTAGAAGCCATTCATCAAAACCGTTCAACAATCAATCTCACAACCATTCATCATCTTTCATCACCATCACAAATGTCATATCACAATTGTTCAACAAATGCAAAAGAGAGGAGAAATGACTTACGATCTCATTTTAATAGAGGAGATCGTTGTTGGAACGAGATCTGATAGTTGAGAGAATGAGAGAGGAGAAAGGATGAGTGGTTGAGGTAAAAAAAAGAAAAATAAAAGAAAAACAAAGTGACATCTCTGACATCAAATGACACGTAACGGTGGTCGTAGGTGACGCTCTAACATTGAATAATGGTGGCAACAATAGTGGTGGGAGAGTTAATGTGTTGACTATTAAATGGTGATGAAATTAGGTTTTAAAGGTGATGGCAAATTTCTAGTGCATTTTATAAATTGATTTCAATGATAAAATTTTCTAATGAAAACACAATACCAAATATTCACACTAGAAACTCGTGCAATTATATATGATCCACAAGTAATATAGTAGTAAGTAGAATATAGTTCTCACGAGGATTGTCTAAATCTAGTTAAGTACTAACCCAGTCAAAACAACTCCTTACTAACACTATTGAAATTGGATTTGAGTGAAGAAATTATAAACTAAGAAATTAAACTTAGCAAAAATCAGTAGTTGGAAAATATTTAGACATACAATTTCACTGAACCGATAATTTGATGTATTCTCCTCTCCTAAATATAATTTTTATCTTATATTTAATCATATTATCCTAAAGTAGTAACTGGCCTCTTTCAATGATCAAGCAGTACTTTTCCAAGTTAATTAATTTCATTAAATCTCTATGTAGATTAATTAACCTGAGTTCATTAAATTCAACTTATCCTTACATGATTATACAACCATATAAGTATATCTCTATCTCATATGGATTATATTATTTTATTGGGTTCCAGTCTCATAACACTTCTCTCGATAGTATCAGATTCCTAATATCTAATCAATTAATAGATCCAAATTAATCAATTAGCATTAAGCATCAATAAAATAGAATATAAAAATAAAAATCAATTATAAAATATTATGAATCATTAAATAAAATAAAATTATGGTCAAGTTACATTGTAGCCTAGATATGAGAATTTAGTTCATCATCATTAAAATAACTAAAACAAGAATCAACAACATATTTAAATAATTAAAAATAAAGCACAAAGAAAATCTTATTGAATATGCGTGGTCCCCTCGTCTCCAAGGTCAGATTTGTCCCTCCAACTTAACTCCCAATATGTTAATTGTTATTGTGGTTGAGGGCAAAGCCCTTAACTCAGGCTCGGAGCTCCCTTTCTTCATCGCTCTACTACTCTCTCTCCTTTGAATTGTGTGTTGAATGTGAGGAGCAACTCTCTATTTATAAAGCTTAGAGAGCAAGGTCGCCTAAAGCTTGTTTCCAAAATAAAATTGGAAAACTACCTCAAGTTGGATTCCTGCATTTAGATGTCAGCGAATCAACTAAATAATTCCAAAATAAAATTGGAAATCTTCCTTATATAGTGCTTGGAGCAAAGGCGGCAAAGCAATTTCCCAAAGTGAATTTAGAAAATTTCCACGCTTAAATCTTCCCAATTAAGTATCAGCCATACTTATTTTCAAGTTGAATTTAGAAAATTTTCCATGTTTACTCCAAGCTTTTCCTTGTTAAGCACGAATCCTTTTCCATCACAAGATCGGATTACTAAACACGTATATGTATAGCTTGCTCATGACATTTGTTGTTTGATTAATTTTCCACATCTTAACTTGCCTACACTACATGTCCCCCCCTCCTTGTGATAGCTTGTATGTTTGGTTGTTGAACACATAAACACTACATCTGATCTTGGTCCCATGTTGATTACTATATTCTTCTTGCATGAGTAAGCTACGTAGCATGTATATATTGCATGGATGCGTGAGGTACAACACTAAAGCATTATGTCATAAGCTGGATGGATTGGGCTTCTGATAATTACAAGCATGGGCTACATGAGTTGGTTCTTGTGATCTCAGCTTGAGATGAATTTCATGGGCTTCATGTGGTATGGGTTGATCATGAAAATAACGACAATGAGCTTATATTAATTCAGCCCATATAATTGTTTCTTGCATGGATTCGCCTCAAAAATTCCCAATTTAATTTATCAACTTTTTTCATGACTCACTTGATTAAAACAAATAAAAATATTAGATAATTAACTTGATTTACTCGAATATTTCTTATAAACGCTAGGTAAATGAGTACAAAATAACGTTATATTTTAGTGTTATAAGAAGAAGTGGATGTGATAGTGAGAGATTGAATGGGTTGGTGAGATAGATGGTTGTGATGAAGTTTTGGGTTGGTGAGATGGATGGTTATGATTCTTGTTAGAGAGGTGAGATAGATGGCGATGATGAAAATAGGTTGTGTGATTGATGGTGATGATGTATTTGAAAAAGTACTGGTTGTACCCAATCTTTCTCATAAATATGCAATTACCCATTTACCCTTGATTTTAATGGTTTCGTCAATTTTAAAATGGAAACTAGCCTTTGACCTTTTGACTTTTAACATTTGAGCTTTTCAAGTAATACTTTAAACACCATAGGTGGTTTCACATTACTTTTAATTTCGAAGTGATAGCATTCCCATTAAATTACTAAAGTTAAGAGTAAAAAAATTCTCATTAAAATGGAGTGAGTCCCTTCATCATCAAGGCCTAATTCAACTCCTTAAACTTGACTCTCTCTCTCTCTCTCTCTCTTTGTTGTTACTCCAAAGATGATTGATTAGGGTGGACATCTCCTAACCCAACCCGATCATTTTTTATTGGGTTAGGTTGGGGTGGATTAAATCTAAAAACCCAACCCAATCCGAACCCAATAAATATCTATCTTTAGTTTTAAATCCAAGATTTTCTCCTCCTTCTAAAAGAACACTTGCTAAAAATAAGGATTAAGGATAGCCTTTATGATGAAATCAATCTTTTATTTATAATTATTAAATCTTTATTTATATTTATTTTATTTGTAATCAAATTGTTAAGACTATAAGAATTACCAAGACCTTTTGTGCTTTTGTGGTGAGTTAAATGAGCTTTCTTCATAAATGACCCTTTTTTAGATTCAAGTTGAAAACAAACCCTTTTTTCCAAAATTTTGTAAGAATAACTATTTTTGGACAAAAATATACTTGGTAAAAATATGAAATCTAAAGAAATGGTTATTTTTCAACTTCAGCCTCAAAAAATAATTATTGATGCAATTTTCTTAAATTAAATTCAACCCAACTCAATACAATTATTATTAGGTTGGATTGGGTTAAGTTGGGTTGAAGAATTTATTGGGTTAGGTTGGGTTAAAATTTTTTTAAATCTTCTAATGCTAGGTTGGAATATTTCCAAACTAATCCAATCCGAATTTGAAAATGTCCACCCCTATGATTGATTATAAAGATTGAGTCATTTGAGAGCCAGCAAGGGCATATGCCCCTACTCAAATTTTGTAATTAAAAAAAAAAAAAAGAAAGGAAAGTTAATGGAATAGTGCAATGGGTGTAATAAGCTTTGGGAGTGAAGTAATAAATTTTTTTACTTTGATTCGATAGTTGACTGTTTTTATTTTTTATTTTTATGTACTTTTCAATAAAATTGCTCTTATCATTGGTTGTTATTGTTATATATATATTTTTATTTTATAATATATTTCCTTCACTAACTATTAGTTGTTGTCGGCTATTACGCTTTTTTGTTTATGTCCGTGTGTCTTTTTTTTTTTATTTCCTTTTTAATATTATTATTTATGGTTATTATTATTTTTTTGTTTTAATATAATTAATTTAATTTTTAATTATTTTTTATACATACTCTTTTTACCCCTAATATTCTTTCTACCCCTAATAAATTAATATTCCCTTTTCTACTCTTAATATTTTTCTACTTCTAATTAATTAATTGTTTCTTTTTTACAATTTTTTTAATTAGATACATATCCTCTCCTATATAATAAGTACTATTTACTTCACTTTTAGTGTGCTACACAAAGTTCATGGACAATTTATAATTTTACTAAATATCTTTTTTTTTTTTTTTTGTTCATCTTAATCTAGCATCTCTTCATTTTCACTTAGCATTTTATCACTTATTAGGTTAGTATACTAAAATTATTATTTTTTAAATTTATTTATTTTTAATAATTTAAATTTATTGTACATCTATCAATAAATCCTAAAATCTCAATATTTAAATTATCACATAAAAATTGTCCATATATTATCATGATTTATTTTTATTTTTATATTTATTTAGTTTTTATTTTATAGTTTTACTTTATTTAGAATCAATAAAAATCGAAAGTTTGAAAAACTTCAGAACCAAAAAAAAAAAAAAAAAAAATCTCTCTCACTTTGGCATGCAGCTCTTTCTCCTCTCCTTGGTTGTCTTCTACTGGATGTGTTTGAATCATGTAGAACAACCCTCTTTATATAGGCCTTTGATCAAGGGTCGGCAAAGTAGATTTCCAAAACCAAACTTGCAAGATTTCCGAGTTTGAATTTCGATATTAGGTGTCGGTCACAACTTCTTCTCCAATGCCATTAGATTTACTTGGCAAACAAGGATGAATTTTCAGCCACGTGATCTGCCATGTCTAACACGAACCAGACTTCACCTCTATCCGTCGCAAGCCGTCCTCGCGCGCTACAACTTGCTACACCTTCACACTACAACTTGTAGTCTAGAAACCTCTAGTCTCCAGGGAAAGAGACCGGTACTATAATTTTTTCCCTAGCTTTTTTCAAACAATTGATGATCCAATCTGGTCTCTAGATCTTCTTGTTTGTTGTTATTGTTGTTGATTTAATGTTTGTTGATGAAGAATGAAAAAAGAACATTATTCTTCAATTTCTTTTTTCTCAATTTTTTTTTCAAATCCATTATGGTCTCTAGATCTTCTTGTTTTTCGTTGTTGTTGATGAAGAATGAAGAAGAAGAAGAAATACACGGTTCTTCATTTTTTTTTTTCAATTTTTTTTTTTTTTAAATTCAATTTTTTTTTTTTTTTTTTGTTTTTTTTTTTTCCTTTGTTGATTTAGTGTTTGTTGAGAAAGAATGAAGAAGACTTTACTTCAATGTTCTTCATTGAAGAAGAACAACATATAGTATGATATTGGATCTCTACTTTTTTTGTTTATTTTTCTATTTTATTTCATAAAAAATATTTAATTATTTTTTATTATTTTTTTCACTATTTTTTATCTTATTCATGGATAAATCGGTCTGTTCATAACATTGAGGATATTTTAGTCATTTAACTTAAAATATTGGCCACGGTTAAAGTTGATGAAAGTGGAACAATGGTATTCGAGTTTGACATAATAAAAAGATAAATGTGGTAACCAAGTTTTTTAGACATATTAGTGGGCATTGTGCAACTTGTGTTAGAATCGAGCAATAGACAGGAACTTTTTCAAAAACGAAAAACATGATCCAAGTATATGTCTTTTCAAGTGATTCCACGAGTTAGACTCTAAGCCAAATTCACCTCTTCTTCCAAGCACGTGTCTTATCAAGTGATCCCACATATGAAAAGCTGAGCCAACTTTTCTCCTTCTTCGAATTATGGGTCTTTTCAAGTGGTCCCGTAAATTAAAATCTGAGCTGAGCCAATTTTTCCTCATCTTTCAACTGCGGATCTTTGAACAAAAAAAGTATGGATCTGAATCAACTTGTTCTCATCTTTCAAGTATAGGTATTTTCGAGTGATTCATAAATTAAAATCATTTTATTTTTTTGCAAAACAGAAATTAAAATCATTTGTCAGTCATTTATTAAAGAAAAGGCATCCTCGTATTCCACTTTAAGACAATTTGATGTGGAGCCACTTTCGCTTCACTGTAAAAATAACTCATTATCTTTTGTTTGATTTAACATATTAACATTGTTCTCTTTGTCTGTGTGTATCAAGTAATTTCGGACTTCATCATTTTTTGAAGAAGAGATTTCCAATTAAATAGAAAATGTTTTTGGGCACGAAAACTTTTACGTAAATATTTATTGTATGTTGAAATTGGAATTCATAAATATTTAATGTATAAGTGGTGATAGGTAACTGTTGAAATTGAAGGATAAAGCAATTGTGAAAACTTTTCCTAAAGCACCTTTTAATGTTATCCTACAAACTTATCAAAGAAATTCATATCATTGCTTTAAGATAATTTAAGATAAACTTGTATTAAGTAATTCAATTTGAAGCTTGTTTTAGGATCAACAAATAGATAAGTGAGTTGTTATTTCCTTTGTTTACTATACAAATAATTTAATTTTGATGTTTTCTTTTTTATCTTAGGCTTGCTTCAAGTAATTCAAGCTCGATTTACAATCAAATACCTTTGTTTTAGTCCCCTCCTTCATGAAGCGTTTTCAAGATGAATTCTGATGCAGCCATTGACAGAATCAAGAAAAAGATAGGGGTGGGTTTGATGGTCAGAGATCATAAAGGAAGGGTGAGACTCACAGTAGGTTTTTGTGTTCATTATTGTTGCTTCCCTCTTTGCATGGAAGCAGATGCTCTGAATGTAAGGAAACAGTATAATTACCACTGCACAATCTTTGTAAAACTTTCCTAATTTTTTTAAAAGGATAATATTATATAAGCAATCAATTTAAAAATATTATTCAATCAATTTAATTAAAATAAAACTGTCCATTTACATAACTTCTTTATTTGTTTCTAGATCTAAATCGTGTTTTTAGCTAATTCTTTATAAATTTGGATCAACCTTAAAATTACATAAAACTCAATTTAAAACTTATAAAAAATTAACTAATTTCCTGAAATCCAAATTTCATTGAAATAAAATTACTTATTTAGATAAATCAAGCATCCAAATATTTTATTTCCACCCTCTGAATTTTCTTCTTCTTTTTCTTGCCCCTTTTTTTGTCTTTTCTACTATTACTGCTTGTTATTTGCTTGTTTTGTCCTTAACTTTATATCGATTTGAAAAGAAAATTTCCTTTTTACCCTTGCTGTTTGTTTGAAAAGGAAAGGGTAGAAAAGTATTTTAATTTTATTATATTTTATTATAATTGTTAATTAATTTCTTTGTCTCAAAACAAATGGTAATCAAATTTAGAAAAGCAAATGTGATGATAAGGATAATACAGTAATTAAAATAGAAATCATACCAATTGATGAGATAAGAGAGTAATTAAAACAGAGTGGTTGAACCACCTGCAGGTCCATACTGTGGATGTGGATGCTTCTGCAGTGGCTTCTGAGGTTAACTTGTGTAATCCTTTATTTAGTGAAGCTAGTTGGTTAATTGAGGACATTGTTAATTTGTGTAAGGAGGTTGGAGTGGTTAAATGCCAAGCTATTTCCCGAAATGAGAACCGCCTGGCTCACGAACTCGCCTCCCTTGCAATGTCCTCTCATGAGGAAATCCATTGGCAAAATGTTAGTGTCTCTTGTATTTTCCCTGCTGCCCTCGAGTTGTAGGGCTTTTGGTATAAATGTTGTTGGTCTTAAAAAAAAAAAAAAAAAACAGAGTGGTTGAATCGATATGGTTAGGTGTTTGGTGTAAGATGATGGGATTGGGATTTAAAAAGGGTAGTTGAGTCCAGACCGTGAAGTTGGAATGCTTTGTTTTCTCATTGTTTTCAAATTTCAACACACGCACACTCACTCACTCTCTCTCTCTCTCTCTCTATCTTTTTCTCTTACAGATTTTAACACCAGTTACAGGGGAGACTTGTTAATCCCATAAAAGGTAAAACAAAGTGAGGGGTGAAGGCGAAGAGTCAATTGTTTTCTCTACATTTTGATTCTGAGTGAAAATAGAGGGAGTAAAGAGTGATTATTGAAAGCTGTGAGATCAAAATGGTCGACAAAGTCAAGAAGATGGCCATCAGCAAAGACTCCACTGGGAAGCAGAAGCGAGGCCCCCTTGAAGACGCCGACAAGTCACGCTGTAAGAACAAGAAACTTAAAGTCCTCCAGTTCTTCGAGGACACTGCTGACGACGAGATGACGCCAGTAACGACGATGCCTCTCTCGACGACGATGATGGTAACTGAACATCCTCTTTTACTCATTAAACTAATTACAAATTATTATTATTATTATTTATATATAGTTTTATTGTTCTGGTGAAAAAGGTGATGATTGTAGTGTGTTTTGTTTGCACTGTTAGGTTTTGAAGGTCGTTTTGTTTATGTTTTGTTTAATGGTGATGTTGAGTGACGTTTAGAAGTATGTTTGGTAAAATTTATGGTTTATTTGTCGGTTTGGAGTCGTTATGTTGAAAATGAAAATGATGATTATTGATGTGTTTCAAATGTTGATTTTGTACGTTTCTTTTATCTACATTTGGATTTTTTATATGTTTCAAGATTTTGAAGACTCTCTAGAGTTTTACTATTGAAATTGGTGACAACCGTAAATTTTTTGGGTTTTCTATTGGGTTTAATGTAATGGAAAGTGTTGATGTAGGTGCCGTGTCGTGAGGTATAAAGTAGATAAAGTAATGGTTGATTGGGTTGATATGAATGATGTGAATTGATATGATTGAAGAATATATTATATTTTATTGAAAAAAATAAGTTGACAGAGAGGAGTGTGGAAGTCGAAAGACTTCTTTAAAAATTTGCGTCAAAAGTGTTAGTGGGAGAATGGCTACTTTCGACAAATGAAATATTGTATTTTTATTAGAGATATGGGATGAGCTTAAGGCTACTGCTGAAGTAGAATTGTCCTTTGCACAAGCAGTTGTTCATAATGATGATTTGATAGTCTGTTATGATGAGAGAGGTGATTAATCTTCCCATTCCCTTACTCACTCTTTCAATTATATTTCCTTCCCTAGAGTTTTATTTTTAACAAAACTTCTGTTGCAAGTGTGAAGTATGAACTACCAAAGTATGTCTCGAGGAATGTTTTGTGTTGGAATTTTGTTCGAGGTTGTGAGGTTGCTTTGGAGCTTATCTATTGGGTGTAGATAATGTTGAGGAATGTTTTGTGTTGGAATTTTGTTGTTCCCTCTTGTTTATATTTTGTTTAATGGTGATGTTGAGTGGGGTTAAGAAGCACGTACTCTGGTAAAATTTATGGTTTTAACGTCAGGTTGGAGTCTTTACGTTAAAAATGAAAATGATGATCTGTTGGCTGCTCTTATGCGATGCCAAACAATAGATTTGTAAGACAAATGCGTGTCGTGAATTTCTGTGTTTGTTTCAGTTGTGTTGATTGGTTGTCATGCATAATTGATAAATAAAAAACCAAGAATAGTGTTTTCATGATAAAGGGCATGACGAAAAGGAATTAAATTGGGGTGGGACGGGAGGATTGGAAGTGTTTTGTTCTCATATTGGCACCTTTAAAGTGTTTGGCTACCATCCTTTACTTTTTTGAAAAAAAGACAATGTGTAAGCGTACGCCCTCTGGCTGCACTAGCTGAGGTGGGTGTGGAGGTTGACAATTATGGAGTTTTAATTTTTCATCTATTTGTTAGTGTGGGGTTGTTTTGAAATATGATTAAGCTTTCACATATCAATAGTTGATGAACTGTCTTAAATTTTGAGAAAAAAAGATACACAAGTGCATTAAATATTGACAAGGAAACCCTATTCCAATTTGATAAACTTATAACTGATTCTGTAAGAATTGCTACTTTATAGATTATGCCTAACTTGATGATTGGAATTTACGAGAAGATTTGTTTTATTGATTAATATTTATATGTGTATGTTTATTCATGACATTGATGCAATCTTGTAGATCAAGTTGGCCAGTTTTCGGATGAAAGAGCTGAAGGATGTTCTGACAAAACTAGGTCTTCCTAAGCAAGGAAGGAAGCAGGTAAGCTGTTTAGTTTCTCATATGGCAGTTCTTCTGTGTGCACTTTACTACTTAGGTGAAAGTTTTAAGAAAATGCTAATTGTTATCAACTGAGTACACAAGACTTAAGTCTTTCCTCCAAGGTGATTTCTGTTAAAGAGGATTTTCAGCTTCATGAATGCTTATATGTATGTTAAACAATTTTTTGATAGAAGATTTTGGCATTATTTATTTATCTTTTTATTTTATTTTTTTCTCTGAATGTAGCTTGATAAAAATAAGATCTCTTGAAGGTAGCAGACGTGATGGTTATTTTGATTCATTTGTTTTCTTGTGCCTGTTCTCTTCAGAGCATATCTTTATGTCTCTTAGCTATGAGTTGTTAAGGCTTATCAGGACATCAACCATTGATGTGTTGCTGCATAATTTGTTGCAGCTGTTTGATGTTTTTCATTTCGAAGATAATTGCTGCTATTTGTGCTTGCATCAGGTTGTGTACTTAAGATGACCTTCAGGCTGGAGAAAAAAATGGAAAACAGAGTTCATATAAATTTGCGAGTGTCCATATAAACTGAAATTATCTACTTTTCTGTTTAGCTTTGCCTGCAATTATGGCCACCAATATGTTTAACTTTTTTTCTGTACATCTGAGTGAATTCTTGGTTGTCATCATATCTATATTTGTTGTATTTTAAAAATTGATGATAATTGTATTTTTTTTTACTTAATAAGAAACAGACAATTTGGGCATATTTATTTGTTCGGTTACCATCTTTATTATTGTTCATTACTGGTGATAGTTTTTCTTGTCTTTGCTCTGTTAGTCTCCCCCAAGGATGATAGTCTTTTCCCTGATATCTGTTGTACATCTATGTTGCAGGATTTGGTGGAACGATTACCTCACATGATGTCGGATGAAAGAATGCAAAAATAATTGATGAAACTTACAGGTGCTACTTTCATTTATATCAAACATTTTTTTTTTTTTTTTTTGTATACATGTTGGAAAAAGGGGATTTTTCCTGCATCTATGGTCCATCATTATACATTAAATAAACTGTTTGTTCCAGAAAAATGCAGATTTTGGATGATGCTGACTTAGCAACCAACGAGTATAGTGCTTCAGTTTTGTCCGATGTGAATCTTAAAATGGAAGTTGAAGACTCTTGAAATTCAAATGCAAAGATTTGCTGCCCCTGTGGAACTTCATTGCCTACAAAAATATGATGCAGGTAATGAATTATTATGAGTTATGCTCATGTGCCTGGTTGAGTTTCTACTGAAGAGATTATGAATTGTAGACCCACCTTATGGGTGTAATTGCAAAATTGTTTACACTTTGCCTAAGCAAAGTAAATAGGCATCTACCCATGTATGTTGGTGGGATTTTTCAGAAACATATGACTTAGTTTAGAAATAATATATGGCATTATAGCTCTCCCTCTCAATCAAAATTAAATGTTGTTTATGTATGTGCGCTCTCTATATGTAGAGGGATATCATATATGTGATAATAATTTAAGTAAAAGGATATTTTTAATTCAATAGTTAAATCTAAACATTCACTTAAAATAAATTATAAATAATAATATTTAATATTCTCTCTTTCAATCCTATCCCCTTATCTCTTTTTCTTTTTTCAAGATTCCAATTGCTTATCAATTGACAGAAAAATGGCCACACGCCGCTATCTCTTTTTGTCCAAGTAAATCCACTAACTCATTTTGTTGTCTTATTCTCATCAAACATTGTTGACTTTTGCTTTGATTTTTCTTGCATACTAATCACATGGTCTGATTCATACTTTATTTTATTGCTTCTCCTATTCATGTGACATTTGTTCTCTCGAAAATATGGCAACTCATCTCACTCTTACACGGCTGCCAATTTGTCTCAATCTTTAACTTACCTTTTTGCATTTTACCCCACCTTTTTCTATAGTCATTTTCTTTTCACACCTAACTTTCATGATGTCTTTTAAAAATATCCATCAAGAGGATATTTGTCCATATACTTTTTTATTTTTAAAACTTGAGCCGGATCAAATTAATAACAATAAACTAGATTTCAATTAATCTCTTATGTTCACTTGAATTGGAGTTTTATATATAGTCATTCATTGCATTTGAACTAAGTATGGGATACATATTTTTAAAAAAGAGAATGCAATAAATATTTAAAATTAGTGACTCTAACAATTTAAAATTTAGGACACACAAATCATAGAAGTTATATATATATATATATATATAACTTATATATATATAACTTCTATGATTTGTGTGTCCTAAATTTTAAATTATTGAGATCACTAATTTTAATTTTAAACTATTCATTGGATTTGAGTAAAATAGAAGAGAATATTTTTAGGAAAGGAAATGTAATAATTGCTTGAAATTAGTGGTCAATGCATCATAAATTAATTAGAAAAATTGTTTTAATTTGTGAATGTATTTATATTTAAGCATGTTAAATTTTTAGTGTATTTCTAAAATATGATTGTATATAAAAAATTGTACGTATACATATATACATACACCTATCTTGAGAATCGTTTGTGCTGCCACATTAGATTTTTTTTTTTTTTAATTTATATATATATTTTTATGGTGAGAGAGGGTGAATTAAATTCACAGAATACTATCCACAACTTATATTTTAGGATAAGGGTGAGATTTCAACACTTAATCTCTTTAAAATACATAAAATACGATACATTTACTTGGTAATTATTTGTGGGAGGATCATAACCCATTTGTTTCCATTTAATTGGACGATGGATTTGCTTCATGGAGAAATTAGGTTTCTAGAACATCAAAATGATATTGCAAAAAATTCCAGAACATCAGAAGATTTGTCTTTTATCTTTTGCAAATATCTTCTACCATTTTAAAGTATATAAAGTTGTATAAAAATTTGTTTTATTTAATTGCTTGACAAGTCTTTTCCAACTTAGTTGCTCTAAGTTTTAGGAGAGATAAAATAATCGGCATGCTTTGGCAAAGCTAGTTTCCTACACAATTCTTCCCTGACCTTGAACTTCTTAAGGTCTTTGAGGATGAATCAACGGTTTTACAACTTGCAATTCCTTAGAGATTTCACAATATGGAGGGACCTGGATTGTATTGTAGTTCATATGATGAGATATTTTCATATGAAGATTTTGAAAAATATGTAGGGGCTTTTGCACAAATAAAACGTTTATCACTCTATCGACTTGATAATTTGAAGCAATTGTGGAAACAAGACTCTAGTTTGGATCTAATTCTTCAAAATATTGAAGATCTACGAGTAGAAAGGTGTGGTAGTTTAGTTACTCTAATGCCACCTTTATTATCTTTCCTAAATCTAACAGAGCTGAGTGTAGAGGTTGTGATGGATTTGATGAATTTGTTAGCACCAGCAACTGTAAAAAGCCTGGTGCAACTTCAAGTTATGGAGATAAGAACATGCAAAATGATGACAGAAGTAATATCATCAAATAAAGAAGCTGCAATAGACGATGAAATTATTTTCAGTAGATTGTGGAGGTTGAAACTAGATGGTTTATCGAGTCTCACAAGTTTTTGCCCTGAAAATTACATCTTCACTTTCCAAAGTTTATCTCAATTTTATTTGAAAAAATGTCCCAAAATTAAGTTTTTCTCTTCAAGAGTCTTAAACACACCAGACTTAGACGAAATAAAGCATGAGAGCACAGTTTCTTTTTGTGAGGATGACCAGAATGCAAGCATATAGGGGATTCATGAAATATTGGTACTTACTGCTTGCCTTATGTCTTTTTGTTGATTTGCTTGCATATGCTTCTCCAAAAAACTTTTGCAGCAGCAATCATGTCTCTGAACAACAAATTAGTTTGAACAAATTATGCTTTTACTTTGAATTTGTTATGGCCCGTTATAGAATGCCAAGACTTCTCTTGAAGATTATGCTGGTCCTTTAGCTCTCTCCTCATCGGCCATTTGAATTAAGGTTCGTAAATACGTGGTACGATACGGTACGGGCACCCTAAAATGTTGCGGTAGGGTATGGCCGGTATGCATTATACGAGCGTATTATACGACAAATGATTTAAAAAAAAAAAACAAAAACAGTAGGAAATGTTATGAATTACTAGAACAACAATGTATTTAAATATCAAATCAAACCAAAAATAATCCAGAAGTCACAAAAACCAAAGGTGAACCATAATGTATTGCTCGTGCGTAGTACTAACTGATAATATCAAACCAAAAACAATACAAATGTCATAAAAACAGAAAATGATCTAATCATCTTATTCTGGTAGTCTTTGGTCAAAAATTAGTATTGAAATGGAAACAGAATATGTCATGATTGTCATCTTCTCCATCATCATGATCACAATTATTCTCTTCCTCATTAGGGATGTCATCCCACTCTAGTTCATCATCTACTAATTGAACATCCTTTCCTTTCCCTAGGATAAAAGAATTTAAAGTAATATAATTAAAAATTTCAATGTATTCAAGTTACTCCATTTACTTAATGATAAACTTACATGTATCTCTAATCCTCTTTCGTTGTTGTGGCCTACTTCCACTCGGTTCCACAACATCTTCTCCTATGACCCACTCATTATCGGAAGGCAAGTCAATAGAAACTAAGAGATTAACATCGTTAAGTAAACATTGAAGCTTTTCGAATTTTAGCCACAATTTTCTATTGTACGTTATATATACCAATGAGTTCAACTTCTCCGTGGCCAATTGATTTCTTCTCTTGGTATGAATCTACAATAATTAATAATGAAAAAATTAATATCAATGAAAAAATAATTTTATAGTATATTCTAATTAAACTCATACCATATTAAATGCACTCTAATTCCACTCACAAGTAGATGATGAGCAAGTAAGACTTAAAATCTTTATTGCAAAAGATCTTAACTTTGGGGTGCGATCTCCAAATTGCATCCACCATTCAACTACAATGCCAATAAAAATCCCTTCAGTAAGAAAACACAAATGATTGAATTACAACTAAAAGAAAATTCCACATACCAGGAGTACGTTTGGTGATAGAATTTTTTGCCTGGGTTATGCCAAACATCCCTCTCGCCTGCTTAAAATCTTTAAGCTGCAAATAAGCTTTCTCTCACTCTCTATCATTTGCAATAAGCCTATCCATACATTTATACAACCCCTACTTAATCTCATGATCGGTCATTTCTTGTGAATATTGATATTGAGGATTCAAAAAGTAGGCAGCTACATGCAAATGACGGTGCATCTGAAATTCTTATTTCTCATCAATTATATTCCAAATCTCACTATAAGCTACAACATCACCTCTCAAGTTTTTGGCTATCTCCTCCTTAGCCATATCCATTGCTCCATAAATAAATTCCATTGCAGACACTTTTTCTGAATCCGTTAACCTCAACACATGAACGAGAGGTTTAGTTGTTTTCAATGCATACGAGATACCTTCCCAGAAAGTCAAATATGTCAATATGATTTTCTTGACTTCCTTCCCCTTTGGCTTCTTTGCATATGAACATCCCTCCCACTCCACTAAAGTAGACATATGTTGTAAAGGTTGCCGCAGTTCGGACATACCTTGCAATGTCAAATATGCAGTGGCAAACCTTGTACGAGCGGGTCGAACTAATTTTTTATTTGTAAACTTTCTCATCAATGCCAACACTCATCCATGATTGTAAATGAAATTAGTCACCTATTATAGGACATAAATTTTTTAATTAAAATATGAGTTAAGTTGAAAAAATATAGAAAGAAATAGTAATACTATAACTATTAGAGTACCTTTTTTGCTTTTCTCAATGCATTTCTATGTTGAGGTAGTTCTCCAAGTTTTTCAAGTATTAAACTATGCAGTGAGCTGCACACGGCGTCCACCACAATCGTTTCCTCGTTTCCATCAACATTTATCCATCCTTCTTGTAATTGGAGGCATTATCTATCATCACTTGAACAACAATATTCTCCAATTTTTTCAACCACATCATCAAGTAAATGGAACAACAACACCGCATCCTTCACTACATCACTAACATCAACCGAACACAGGAAAACTATTCCATATGGATTGATTACAAGAAAATTGATCAACTGTCTACCCCTCATATTTTTCCACCTATCTGACAATATCGACACTCCTGTTTTCGCCCATGTCTTCTTCACTTTAGCTACAATAGCTTCAGTGTTTTGTTCCTTCCTCCTCAATATGAAAGTCCTCAACTCATAGCTATTTGGTGGTTTCAAATCTATCCCATAGCGCCCAATTGCTTGAATCATTGCCACAAAAGATGGACTATTAGCAACATTAAATGCGATGTCATTCTCAAAGAAGAATCGGCCTATCTCATCGCATGTTCGATCACGTAACTCTTTATCAGTTCCTCCCTTTCTAGTTCCCTCTAATTCTTCAATCTGATCATCTTCCACACTATTTAGAAACCTATCCATAGGTCTCCTAATCCCTCTCTGACTTCCAGTCACACTACCACTACCCGACCCTTCCGTAGACTTAGATCGACTATTCAATGTCATACATTTGTCAATTCTTTCTTCCTTAACTAAGTGATTAAATCTCTTCACTTTCTCTAAATTCTCCATATAACTTTTGATGTCATCCCTAACGTCCGATGGAACACTAGTACATGGGGCAACATTTCCTTTAATACCCGTAAGGTGCTCTTTCATCCTATACACTTCTTCCCTTATTACTTTATCACATAAAGTGCACCTCATATATTTTTTTCATCTACCTCAATCTCAACCCCATACTTCCATGTCGGATCCTTTTTATTACTGGCCATCACAAATTTATAATTTACAAATCACAACCAAGGTTACAAATCACAATCACAACCAGTTCATAAATCACAACCACAAGACTTCAAACTTCAAAGAGAGAGTATGAGAGTGAGAGAACAGTTCAAGATAAAAAAAAAATACCGCTGAAAAAGAGAGGGAGACAGTTGTGTGCGTCGCTAGAAATGGGCAATTTCGGTAGCAGAAATGGAAGCCTTTTTGGCGTCGGTGAGGATAGAGTTTGGGAGGGAGGGACTGTCATCGGAAATGGTGGTTTTTGAGTTGGAAATAGTGGTTCTTGCGCCAGAAATTGTGGTATTTCGCACCGATGAACTGTGTGTGGGTGGGAGGTGGCGGATCGGGTAGAAATGGAGGAAAAATAGGGTAGACAGCCTTATATACCCCCCTTTTCTTAACGATTTTGCCCCTCAGCTTATATACAGCCGTATATTGCAATATACGGCCATACTAGTGTGCAAAAAATGGGAAAAATCAGATGCGGGTGAGATACGTCCGTATCTGTTCGTCCGCCGCTTGATGCAGCCGTATCGTCGTATATACGACCTGATATGGCTGTATTTACGAACAATGCTTTGAACATCTTATATGCTTCCACTATTCTTGCCCATTCTTTTTGAGTTTTAGTGATTGCTGTAGTTTAGGACTTCATTTGGTTGATGAGAAAATGTGGGTGAATGCAAATGGTATTTAGATGTTGCATTTCGATTTTAATTTTCCAAGCTCTTTTTATTTTGTTTTGGTTGCAATGCATATTTTTAATGCTCTACACTCACATTCTCTTGTTGTTTGTTGTTGCTATCACTTTTTGGTGTCAGAGTTACGATGTTGAATGTTGAAATTTTGGACTAATTTCGTGGTAGTTCAATTTGTTTGGATGCTCCAAATAAGTGCTTTTGCAAAGTTGTGCTTTATTCATTCTAGGAGTTTAATTTTTTTTTTCCTCGTTAGAATGGAATGTTCTTTAGTGAAAGAAAGAAGCAATTGTTTGACATGATAACTAGCTTCTATGCTGAATTATTCAAGAAATTTTTGTAGAAGATGAGAAATTGAGATATAGTGAAGAATGAAATTGAGAATGCTTGCTGTTTTCTTTTTCCTTGCTCTATAGGGACAACACAGCCTTTGTTGAATTCCATGATCTTGCCACTACAGTAGTATGATCCTATATATCATGATTACCACTATCATCTAAGTTTTCCTCTATGTTGCTGCTACCCATTATAAATAAGGTAGAATAATTGAATGTTTATTCTTGAATAAACTATTCTGTCATTTGGGATCTTACATATGTATACAATCAATTTTAGCAATGGATTTCTACATCTAGAGTGCCATTTTTGATATGACAAAACTTATTTTGTATACAATCAACTTATTTTGTATGGCAACTAAGTGAAGTATTGTTTGTCATGATGCTGAACATCCAAACTATTTGTATTGTTGTAATTACAGCCAGGAAATAATATGATTTAAATTGGTGAATATGGCATTTCACAACCTAGTTAGAAGCAGTGCAGGAAATAACGTGAACGATTTTTCGGAAAAAAGGTGGCTGGCTTATTGTTCTTTAGAAGGCAGTGTAGCAAACAGGTCCTCTTCCAAAGATTCTGCGATATTTGGTTTTCGAATGAAAAATATGGCAGCAGAGGAGTTGGGATTGCTTTTGAAGGGGCATAGATTTCCTGGAGATCAAACTAACATGATTCCCAATTGAAGTGGTAGTGCACCGCCAACTATGGAAGGATCATTCGCAGCCACTGGGAACCTTTTAGCTCAACAAAATTCCAATTTGAATTTAAGCTCATCGAGTTTACACAATGCTCTTGGCAATCATGAACCTAAGGAGCAACTGCGTTCTGATCTGCCTACTTTGCTTACTATTGCTCTAATGTCAACTTGAATCCAAGACTTCCTTCACCTCTTATCTCACGAGAGAACTGGCGCTTGGTACGCCACATTGGTGCTTCTGGTAGGAATCGGAAAACAACTTCTTTAGATGACAGCGGCAATGTGACCTTGAATTTCTTACAAAATTCTCTTTCTACTCATGAGGAGGAGCCTGAGGATGATAGAGTCCCCCAGGCAAGGGTCTGTTTGGGAGAGAACAGTGCCGCATTGTTTGTGGGATAGAATGCTGCATTGTTGGTTGGAAGGCATAAAAGTTTGGTTGATCTCATACAGGTAACTTACTAAGTACTGATTTGAATAGTGGTTAGTAATAAGGTTTTGAACTTAGCGAGGCTACATTACTAATAGGTGGCATCTTGATGACAATAGGATGTAAAACATTTACTTGGTCTCTGTGTGATTTCATTCCAAATAACAATAATCATGCTTAGTCATACAACTTGAATCTTTTGGGGTAGTATATAAGTATTTAACCTTTTGGTGATAGGGATGAGGGTGTTCGAATCATTAACATTTTCGTCTATTCTGATTAGTTTCTCACCTTCTATCAATTGGAGAACTTTATTAATTGAAGTATTCTTAAACTTGCAATTGAGTTTTCTGTCCCTATGAGGTGTGAAATTGTATTTAACTTCCTATTAATACTCTTTGAAATTTCTATGGATTTAAATTTTTTTGGACCTTTAATTTGATGATATTGATGCATATAGTTGGAATACTGACATAAGCTCAGTCACATAGGTGCTGAATTTTAACTTCTATGACCAACATCATAATTTAAATACTTCTTGACTTAACATGATGTTTGTGTTCCGTTGAACCAAATTCTTTAGTTAGTATCCAAAGAAAACATTTATATCTTGGTAAACTAATAAGTAGAATAGCATGATTGCAGAAAACGATGGACTTAGTACTGTTATGTAAAGGAATTGGTATAGTTGGGTCTGCTGCATGGAGACAGTTATGATGTACATTTTGGTCCTCCTATAATAGTTTTATATGTGGATGCAGTTTTTGGAAGCTTGCTATACTGTAGAATGATGTTCGTTGGTTTACATTTGGATGTAGTTTGATGGAAACATTTTAAACTTTTTGAATAAAATATTTCAAAGGAATTAAAAGTGGAAAACAGAGCTGACAATATGTTTAGCTTGAAGCGCAGTGACATGAAAAGATCAAGAATTGGAGCAAATAAGGAGAAACACAGCTAATTAGAAATGTTAATTAAGTTGTAAGACCTTTCATTTGTTCCTATCAAACTAATCAATAGTACTCTTAGTAATCAAATTCTACAACTCTATATTTTGCATATATTATTTTTATTATCATAGGATCATATATACAAAATAAGCAGTACCACAATGAGAAATGATAAAATTATATAATCAGTGTGTATTAATGTTAATTATTGTTGTTGTGTAATATAGATGTAATAACAAAGCAAAAAGAAGAAAGAAAACACATAAAATTATAGTTGTTCAATAGTGTACCTACGTACACTTTGTACAACTCAAAAACTTCTACTACATTGTAATAGGGTTACAACAATATTTATATCAAAATCCTAAACCTGAAAATACCCTTACTCCGTACCATACTATTATATAAATATATAATTATCAACTAGCTCCATATAGTTTTATATATATATACATATACATATGAGCCATATAATTAATAATTGCTTAGTTTTTAGTTACTTGTTATTTTATTTATTGTTAATAAACTCTATAGGTCATCTATCAACTTTTTTTTTTTTTTTTTGGTGTTGGTTTTAATGGATAATGTATAAGGCAGAGGGTCTGAATTCTCAAACATCATCAAATATTGGTTTCTTATGTGTGGGTGAGGCTCTCTTTCCTCGTCATTCTTTCTACTATATGTTTTTTCATTTGTTATTTACTGCCAAGTAG